>VJOZ01018802.1:0-10383 GCA_009801055.1 Stichopus horrens | reverse complement strand
TTGATAATTTAGCATTAGCATGTGAAGGAAACTTGAGAGGTTTAGAAAAATTTAGTAAATATCATGAAACAACTGAATGAACCTCTTTAAAGGGATTAATTCACCTGATGACTATGGGCACACAGCAATACAGATGTACAGACACACAGACAAGTGTACACTCACACGTTTGAAAATATATGGAGTTTACTCCTACAGCAAACACAATGTTTACTTTTAATTTCTCAAATCTGACTTTGTCAATTTTTCATGAATTAAGCCATGATTTATGGCAATTAACCAGCTGTATGATCGAATGGAGCACGAATTGACAGCAATTCCTTGAAAGATGCAAGGTACGCACCACGACAATGTATACGACAGCAGCGGTGATGTGTAAGCTGCAGCATGGTGTACATACAGTCCTTACTGCATAAGTAGTCTAGCCTTACTCTGCATGTGTGAACTGCAATACAACTAATTCATGTAAGCACAGCAGGCATGTGGCTATAGGGTGGGGACACTGGGTTGGGGAATTTTTCAAAAAAAAAAGTCTGATTTCTATTTTTTTTTAAATACCAATGCAGTGAGAAAAGATGGAAACTTCCAAAATTTTGCATCTACATCACTTGAAAAGGGGCAAACAACTTTCCTTCCCTGTCCAGCAAAACTCCCAACATTGATGTGTCCCCCCCCCAATTGGTTACAGTCTGGCTACGAACCTGAAGCACAGCACAGGGTGGTATCAAAGTTAAGTGATTAATGAACCTGCTGATGTCCCAAAATTTACATGGACTGGTTGAATTTACAAATGACTCACTCAAACAAAATACTGTACCTGTCTCAAAAAATAAAATGCAATCCCATCTTCTGTGCCAAGAGTCACAAGCAAGTATGTGCCAGGGTGTGTGCCAATACTTTTGGCACGGTGCACGGGTAGTACAGTACGTGCGTTTGTTGTGTTTGATACAGTATGTGAGAAGTAATGTAACTAATGCCATTCAACTGTCTAAATGAAGGCAATGCATCAGGACAGCACTGTAATGTAGATTACAAACCTTAATTAGATCTTAAAAAGAATGACTAATATGGAAAATAATGCTTCACAGTAGGTGAGAAGATACAGGCCAGGTCACAACAACACTCCTCCCCCTCCCCCTACCCATTTTCTTTTCATACTGAGAACGCAAATTCACTTTTGAATCAGAGTCACGTTGGCTTTAGCTTACATGTTATTTTAACCAACTGGTTACGCTATTGTCCCCCATTCTACAGTGAACTTCACACTCATTGTTAAAGCTGGAATGTGAGTTGTACTGGTAACTGCCTGGTCATCTACCTTTGTTCTTTGTCATTGTTTCAGGGATGAGAGGGAAGAGAAAAAGATCACCTCATTCACCTGTCACAAAATCTGGAAGAGAACTATGTACTGTACTCACTTTATTGATATTTGCATACAGTATGAAAATTGTCTCAACATTTTCCTGTTGATCCTACAAAATTCAGACTCTTCAAGAAAACATACTGTAGCAGTCAATCGCTGTTACTTGAAATCAAACAGACTGATGGAAATGGATATGAATATTCATGAATGCACAATGGGCTTAAAAAATGTTTTTTTTTTTTGTACTGGCTATGACGTCTTCCATGGAATTTGACTTTCAACTCATATTTTCAACTCATTTTCCAGCTTCAAAGCTTAGTCTACACTATATATACCACAAACATACCCTTGAGCTTCCCGACCACATTGTTGTTCCCATAATACATTTCAAATTGACCTTAGACCATGCCCAACATAACCTACTGACCACACTTTTGTTCCTCACATTTTTTTGTACTTCTTTTCCTGTAACACTGCTTCTTCTCCTCCCAGCCACATGAAAACTTTCCACTTCAATTTGCACAGCAGACTCTCAACAAGTCAACTGCAGAATATTCATAAGATAACATATAGATGAAATTAAGTCTGAGTCATTCACATCTTCACACCTTTCTCTTCCATCCTTAAAACCATCTGCATTTATTCTGCTCGTTTCGATAGTCTCCTCCATCGATCAACCTCTCCTCCTTCTGTCCTTCATCTCTCTCTGTCTGTCTCTCTTCACAAGATGCTATCATCTCCATCGTTATCACCCTGCTGTGCTACCATCCTTCAACCATCATTCTAACTCTACTTATTGAGCAAGAAATCCCACCTTTTTCATTTTTATTTAGGACGTTTCCAGTCCCCTTCCTTCCCGGTTTCCCCTGGGGCTACCGAATGCTGAAGAACTGTTGACTGCGATTCTGTCAATCTGGACTGTATTCGTGGTAATATTCACCCTCCCCTTGTAACTGCTTGTATGGCTATTGTTGTACCTCTTTCCTTGCTTCCATATTTTCTTTTCCTACAGTAGTCTGTATTTAAGTATCACACCATTTTTGACAAGTACTGCAACATGCCATATCGTCTGGGGAAGTGGCTGAGTTGAGCTCAAGGTCGACCTAGCTTTTGACCTGGTAACTACAAAACATCTCATCCTGTTTACATTGATGTTACTGTCAAGAATGCTATTTTTAACTGGATAGTTCCATGTTGTTACTGCTGTGAAGGTAGTCTCTTCAGAGATATTACTGACATGGTGGTATTTCTGTGGTTGCATTTAATAGTCAACTTCTGAATACAAACTGTTCATGGGTGCCAAGGTCATGCCACTATTCTGATACACTGTTTACCATCTCATCATTGTTTTTTCGTGAAGTTAGCAACTCCAAACAGCGACGCGGCACAAACAATCCCAGGTCTGCAACGAACATCGTCGATGGGGACTGGAGGAGGCTGCGCTGAGGAAGATTTTGCAAACTTCCTTGTGCCACCATCCTTCAAATGAACCATTACATGCATTGAAAAGACAATGATTACAAAATCAATAAGGCCATCGCTAAGTTTCGCCAACGTTAATATCAACAACGACAGAAGAAACAGTTTCGATTCAAATTTATCTTGACTGTGGCAACATACCGGATAAAAATATGATCTGACCTAACTGTGTGTTCATGTGTCCTCTGTTGATTATAGCCTTGTTCGGTCTACGTTTCTGTCCGTGACAGTCTTGATAAGACCCTAGTAACGTGATATTACAGGCACCGAGTTTCTTCTGTACAGAGCTGACAGCGCCCTCTGCTGTTCCTCGTTGATTTCTACTTGACACAAGGGTCTTGTACAATTTGTTCCCAATTGTCTTAACTTTTTCTTTACTTTATGGCTGATTTGCTTCGAAGAAGGGAAGAAGCCAATCAGATTCCATCATTTAGTTCACACCATAAACTTTCATGTTTATTCATGATTTATTCGAAGAGAACAACCAGTCAGAGTGAACAGTGAACAAGCACTTCACTGTGACTGTGTGAGCACTCCGCACACAAGTGACTGTCTTATATAAATAAAGATCGAGTGTTTTTGCGCGTGGTTAGGCCCCGTTTTTTACAAATGACATTTGTATTAAACAGATCATCAGATACATAACTCCGTAGGGTCCGGAGCTCGCAGGCAGACACCTGACAAACAGGGCTCTGTTAGAATATAACAGCATGATGGGTATGTTAAAAGCATTGCATGTGGAAACACAAAAGAGAAAGTATACTACAATTATCTTGACTCAGACTAATCCATGAAGACATTTCATCCATTTTACAGGACGCATGCTCTTTGTCCAAGAAAGACAACATAGAAAGTGTGTGACACCTTTCTCACAACTACCCCTTAGACTAACTGCCCGCACCAAGTTCGTGATGGGTAATCTACAATCAAATCTTTTCAGTGGTGTTCACAGCACAGTACCTAAGACTCAAAGTTTTGGCAGAATCCCAGTCTTTGTTCTCAACAGATTTAAAAGCAAAGAGGGGTGGCATGTGGACGCTGCGAATGCAAAAACAATCGTGGGGCAGTTTTTAAAGGGCAATGGTTAAAACTTAGATGCTATATGATGCTAAATGGAGCCACTTCCTACAGAGAAATTTTCTTGCTACATTTGAAATAGCAGTATCCTATTTTCAATATTTTTGAGGGCAGGTGGGGTTTTTGTAGGGTAAAGAAATATTTGAGGAGATGATGGCTATTTTGGGGCAGTAAGTTTCACTCAGGGTGAGCTGTCCCCCCAAAAAACTTGTAGAGAACATTTGAAAGGTATTAGGGAATTTGGAAACAATAGAATGCTCTTTTGAAGACACAAGGCATGACAAGTTTGAAATGATATTGGAGATATCTTTGTGAAAAATGAACACCGAAGCTGTCAACTACGCAAATGCAAAAACTACTTTATCCCTGCACTGCTTTTTCGATACACACCATGGCACAGTGGAACTTCCAGCGAAGTGACCTGTCAATCTGCACCTCCCCTACCCCCCCATTCAGGACTACACATCTAGAACAAATCCGATGGAGATTCTGTCCAAAGGAACTCAGAGACTCCACAGTGACTTAAACCTCCAGCGCATTTTTAATCCCCCTGTAACTTTGCAGCTATCGTGCTACACCAGCGAATGACACGCGAAAACGATCTGACTCACCAGAAAACTTCTTGCTGGCAGGATCCATTGAAAAGAAACAGTGGTCGAAGGCAAACGTCTGTTGGGAAAATGAGATAAAATAGGGAAATGGGTCAGATGAAATGAGTCATTGTTACCAATTCTAGGATGATGGACTCAAATCGGTGTAGAAAGTTGTACCTAAAAACATCACAGGCTGATGTGGATCATAAACAGTGTACCTTGGGTCAATTATTTAGGGTAAACTTGTGTCTACCTACCAGATAGAATATAGGGGGATGTCCCAACCTAAAGTATTTACACATAAGGAAAACAAACTTGCACTCCATGTGACGGGAACTGTAATAGAAATTATCCAGTTTAACAATGGAAAAATCAGTGACCATTCTACTGAACAAAGTCATAGTAAATGCCTCATATAATGTAATTTGATATTCAGTCTTTAAAGTAGCTTCCTCAGTAATAGCTTCCTCAGTAAATTTGGAAAAGTGCAAATGTTCCCCTATAAATTGTGCAATTATGCAATTAATCACTTGATCAAGGCTTTCTGTCATTAAGGAAAGGTTAAAAGCGACAATCAGTTTTTCATCTTTTCATTCACATCACAATTACAGATCGATGATCGTTTGTAAGTCCTTCTACACAGATAGGCGCATCCGCCCGACGATACAGGAGCCGTCAGGGTCGATGCCCCCTTTAAAGGCTTAAAGAATATATCGCTCATTTTTTTGAGTTATTACCACTTTTATGAGTTAATAAGCTTGATTTCAAAACTGCGATATGTATAATCACCTTCAACGACTTCCTGCGAGCCAGATGTCAGAGGAGAGAATGAGTCGACATGAAAGAAAGAAGAAAAGAAAGAATTCAATTGAAACGAGATAAAATGGAACGCCAGATGAATCATCTCCATCCGTGAAAAGAGACGCTTCATCAAAAATTTTTTGTCTTGTAAGGTATTCACATTCTAAACACTTGCGTAAACAAATTTACTTTCAAGGCCTTCCGATCACCGGGGCAACCGCAAAACCCAACACGATTTGATGATCAAGAAGGAGCCAGTCATGCCAAAATCCATTTTTCGAACAGATTCAAGGAGAAAGGTGGTATGTCACGTGACCATTTACGAATGCAAGACTGCTTATAATTCTGCCAAACAAAACTTGCTTTGTCTATTATGGCAAATGTGACATAACTAAAAAATTACAAGCCTGGAAGTTAATTTAATGTTTCAAAAAATGTTACGAAGTAAAAAAGGAAGACAAGCTGGTGTCAGTGTTTCTTTATTTTAATAGTTTTTTCGGTGATCTCCCTTGGAATCCCAAAGCACTTGCAGATTGAGAGGGGGAATGCACAATAAGTAAAGACCCAAAAGATAAAATGTCAAGAAATTCCACTAACACATTTCTACAGAAATTCTTCAACCATGTATGAATTGTTTACTTCACAAGTCGTCCTCTGACCAATTGTTCTCATTGCCTGTCTTCTGTTCCAGAACCCCATCAAAGGAGCACATGTCGGGTATTTAGATATGTGCAGGGTATTTAGATATGTGCATTTCTGCAAGGGGACATTTCATGGCATGACTTTTAACTTTGCTGTGGTGTCACAAATTTAAGTACACTATGTGCAAAAAAGTGTGAGGATCCAGACCATTCCAGATGATCCAAGAAATTTAATGCCATTGACAACCTTCATTTGCCTTTTGGCATGGTCAATAGGAGTGCATTTGTTGGGTTGAGACATGTTAGTGAGGCAAGAAGAAAATAATGCCTTACCATTTTCCTACATCTGTCCTCATAAATTGACTCCTCCCTCATAAATTTGAGGAATTGACAAAATCCATTATTTAACTTCACCTTAATTCAGAAACTGAGTTGGCACCAAAAATATTGCTTCTAAGAATTCACTGGACAAGAATTATCACAGGATGCTCTCGAGTCAAAGACGATTGAATACAATTCTGTGGGAGCTCAAGTTAAGACGCACAGGACAGGTCCATGTTCATGTGATCAAAGGGCTCAAAAGTTAACCAATAAGCTTCTTCTCTTGTGGCCCATTGCGTACATACACATACTAGGAAAGTAGAGTGCTGTAACGACTGATAAGTGAGATAAATATCAACAAACTTACTGTTTTAGTTATTTCACAAAGGACAGACTTACCTGCCTCCCTGGTGCACAGTAGACTGGAGTGCGATCAGTTGTAGGAGACAGGTAAGTGATAGAGTGAAGTAAATTATCCAGCTGGTGCTGGATGACCACCACAGAGGCATTAATATACTACATTACTGGCAACAGTTAAAAACTCATCATCCCAAATCTGCCAACCCACTCACATCGTGTCCCTCCCACAGCCTGTCTAAAATTCTTCCACATGTGTAATCAAAATAACGGATCCCTGTGTACATGCTGAGCTACTCTGCATCTTTAAAATTTGCTGTCAATCAAAGAGTAGAGCCAGTTAAGAATTCTGCCATCTAGAAGCCAAAAATAAAACTTGAGGTGATGAGTTACTGCCTTTAATTTTCAAAAGGCTGAACAACAAGACAAGCAGTGCTAAATGTAAGTAGTGCAAAATGTTACCAGTGCTCTTAGCACAGTAGATGGGAGTGCATTCTTTGTGCTGAGACAGGTAAGTGCATCAGGTAAATGTGTACTTTTCCTTATGACAGTTTTTTCTTATGTTCCCTAAGTCAAAACTGAAACATTGTCCACAAATTTCCAATCTTTTTTTTCTCTGTCTCATCCCCCCTTTCTTTTTTCACCCTCTCCTCTAGTCACACAGATGTGTACAATTCTAACGATGTATTCGTTTTAATTCCTGGCAGTTCTTTACTTCACCCTGTATGGTAGTCAATACATCTTATTTTCATATTCATGCATGAATTAAAGAAATTGCCATGGTATGTGGCAGTCAGTTTCGCCAAACAATGAAATGCCTGTCCTTTTCCAATTATAGCCACAGGTTACAGTCATTATGGCACACTTTCACTCCTAAGCTAGCTTAAAGTAACACAACAGCTACTCACTTGAGATTTGCAGACCTGTGCTTAAAGTGTGCATCAGGTTTGATTTTCAGAACTCAGCATTTTATGATGCAGTACAAAAAAGCATAATTGTACATGCAGGCTTCCTCACCCTGCGATGCCCATTAATGCCTACTTGTAAGGTTTGGAATGACACGCAAAACATTACTATCAGAATATTGGGAAAACAAAAGTTCTTTTGTTAGATGATATATCAAAAATTGGACATTTTCTTGGAAACCTCTGGCTAGGAAAGGTGAACTTTGCACAATTTCCCATCTCAGCATACTGTGAAACTAAAAAGTAAAGGGGTATAAGATGGCTCTCCACACAGGGTTGTAAGGCACAGATTGTCCCCTACTGTACCTCCCACCAAAGTTGAAAAATCCTTCCCTTAAAAAGCCTCGCTTCGCCTCCGAAAAAAAGGTGATGATAATTGATGCCAAACTGAGTGAAATCATAGAGAAATCATACATGAAGGAGGGAGGAGCAAGAAACTGTCTCCAAATGACATCATTTTGCATTATTTTAGCATCTCAATTATCAAAAATTTCGGGAGGTGTGGGTGTCAAACCACTTCCCCAGTGATCACTTCACACGAGGCCTTGCTGCCCCCTCCCCCTCTTGAAAATCTGTCCAGAACACTGAATGTAACTACTGTCATCAAAACCTATGGGAGAAGAATTTTGCTACAATTACAGCTGTGAATGAGTTCATTTCTACAGTACTGTGAGTGCTTGCATGAGGTGCACAAGGCAGGTCCGGTTGTAACATTAAGTCCATCGTCGGTTCTATACACGGTTACCCTGAAATGTCAATTTCTTTTAGACCACAAACTTATTAAAAATGCTATATTTTGCTTTGTAAATGACACCATGATGAGTACTGTATCTTATGTACAGTACATGCATGACAATGTAGTGTTCTAAGTTTGGAAGAAGTAAAATGGTAAGTTTTTTTCTTTTTGTCTCTTTTTCATCACACCTACAGCACAATGTCCAGAACATTAGTGAATCTTTGGATCCTAACATCAAGCTGGGCAGATACGTGACCCGGTGCAAACACATGCATTTTACAAAGAATCTGAAGACTGCAAAGCCATGAACAGTCATCCCACAGTCTCCTCACGCTGGACGTACCGTTAATGTGGCACCTGCATCGGGGCCAATGAGACTTTACAAACCACAGCGACTGGAAACTAACGTACCCATTGACATAATTAATTAGCAAGATCAAGCCAATACCTACTTGACAATGGTGAAAGCAAAGTCAAGAGAAACAACTTTCTGCTTTCCCATTCTTGGAAGTTACTTTCCGTTGCGTAAGTTGCGATAAACCCTAACCTATTGTGTAAGGGCTGTATATGCGTGGTAATGTACTGTACACTGTACAAGTGTGCAACACTGACATAACAGCTTTGGATTCTTTTATCACATCTATTTTTAGCCATACTAATAAATAAACATCACATCGATAAAATGATTAGATTTGAAACAGTGGTTACTCGTGATGAACATCAAATAGGTCAATCATCTTCAGGTGGACACTTGATTGCGAATCAAGTACGCAACTTAATAATTTACTAATTGGAGGAAATACTGTAAGTGAATGTCTACTGTGATATTTTGAGTCAGCATTGTACTGCAAAACTGCATTTAACGAAATGATGTGGAATACACTGCTCTGATGCAATGTGCTGCTTTAAACATCAAAAAGACAATAATGTAAAGTATTCTTTGAATCAGAAATTCCCGCCTGCCTGCAGACTGATAAAAAGTGCAAGACTCATCTTAATGATAATAACCACAACAACATGGACTTACATAGCACCAAGTCAGAAACACGGGGGAGCTCTGCTCCTGGCACTAGTCACCCACGTACGATGAGACGAATACACCACATACATATATTGAAGAGCAATTAAAGGTCATTTGCATACAAATTATAGGTGCCTAAAACTTGCCTCCATTCTACAGAATTAACAAAAATTTCATATTTAATACAATGAAGAGGTTGAATAAATCACCTCAATGCAATATTTTGTAATGTGGTAATGTATAGTAGATTCACATTTTGTCATAAAACTTACTGAAAATCTGCCACATTCTGAAGGATGAAACATGGCAAAGAAAACGAGTCATACTGTATACTGTACAATGGTTCACGAATAGAGGGCATGGTGCTAGAACTTTATTCATGGATGCATTGTACCGACATAAACAATGCATTAGAGTAAGCAAGCATGTGTCCACAACATGACTTATGCATACCAGTTCTGCTAAAAAATTGGGTGACCATATATAGTACAGTACGTGGCACAATTACAGTACTTCCCAAATTTTCAATTAAAGCACAAATCATGGTGAGGAGGACAAATAACGTAGATGCCTGATCAAAAATCTTAGAGGGCGAACGAATCAAGATATAAACTTTCACAAAAGAGGAAGTACGGTACCCCAAACACTGAACACCACTGTATAGGCCCTTTAACAACAGGCATGATGTGCTGTGATGGGATAAAAAAGTTGAAAGTTTCTATTTGGACCCTTTCACTAAAGGCACGATACCATACAATACAATAAGATTCAAAGTGATAAAATGGAGTTTAAAAAATTTTAATTTTCATTACTTATCCTAGCAATTTTGACCAATCCTTGTCCCACATAAAATCACATGATTTAAAAGAAGACAATAACACAATTGCCAAGTGATAAAGAAAAAGTTGCCGGTAGCATGAAAGTAAAAGTACTGCCACCTGAAATTTTTATTGCATCATATCGCATTGCACCTAGCATAAAGGGCCTTAAAGAGGCTCATTGAGTTGTTTTGTGAAATTCACTCAGTTT
>VJOZ01018797.1:0-12891 GCA_009801055.1 Stichopus horrens | reverse complement strand
AGGTCAAAATTGATAGGTCAAAATTGATAGGTCAAAATACACAGTCATTGAAAGTGAGGCTGTAACTATTACGTATTTACAATACCTGATGATTTATGGCACTGCACGTTGAGATGACAGTGACTTATGGTGGCTGGCTATGCTCCAAACGAACTGGAAACAACAATGATTAAGGCAATGAAAAATTACTTAATATAACTACATTAAATTATATATTTGTCCCTTATGCTGCAAACT
Source organism: Stichopus horrens (assembly GCA_009801055.1). Lineage (NCBI taxonomy): Eukaryota > Metazoa > Echinodermata > Holothuroidea > Aspidochirotida > Stichopodidae > Stichopus > Stichopus horrens. Next base: position 12,654 of record VJOZ01018797.1, on the reverse strand, counting down.
CTAATCACTACGATTTTGAAAGTACCATCATTTAGTTACATTTCCAAAGATCCAACAGGGAGAATGTAAACAGGGAGCAAGAAATGTGAATAATTCTGCATACATGGGATGACAAACTTGTTATTCTGTACTTAAATTGGGTGAGTGGGGTTTAGCACTTCCCAAAACTCTGTGTGTATGGCATTATGAAAACGTCCCCCAAAACTATGGGCTCCTGCTTTTAAGATTAACTGTTTCGAAAAGAGATAATTCCTTGATAACCCGACTGTTTAACTCAATTTTAACACTATTTTGTGGAACAAAGTTACAACTTTGCAACTGCAGTCAATAAATTGGTAGATATTGATGAATATTTCAACATTGGGGAACAAGATGAAACTGTACAAACTCTTTGTTGGGAGATGGAGTCGTGGTTTAGCTATTCTGGTTCGTTTGTTTGCAGTACCATCAACGTAAGTTCAATTCAGTGATGGCAATTTGTCTATCCCCACAGCTACCTCAACCAATCTTTTAAATCTTTTGACAAAAGTAGCCCATAAATGTCTTCTTACAATAATACGTTTGAAGTTAAACCATTAGTAGGAAAGTCCTTAATGGTCGTGAAATGTGCCATGTGAAGTTTGTACATCTCACAGTCACTATCACGTGACTATACACTTTATCTAGGAGAATATTTTCTTTGTAAAAATACATAGACCATGAAATTTGATATCGTAATCTTAGGTGCATAAATGTAATCCGCAAAGTAGAACGATACCGTGAATAAAGATCAGTTAACGACCTTACAGTCAAAGTAATTTAATAGACAAATCCTCATGTTTAATTTGAATATGTTGTGTAAACAGTGCGATGCAACGTATATCAGTAAATGGCCAATTCATCAGAGCCTAAAGATTGTTTACCTTGCAACGCTAGGAAGTGCATTCTTAACTTAATTAAAGCGCAAAACGTGCTTTGTTAGATTCGGTCTCTTATGGGGTTACGTAAGCTAACATAAAACTGTACTTTATACAAAAGAAGCATTGTAGAACTCAATGAAGAATTTTATGAAATACCGATGTAATGAAATAGCCTACTAATAAAGAGACAACGCATTTGATATCATCCCATCGGTTGATGGTTCCTAACAGCCGTGTAAAAGGAGGTATTATTTACCCTTAATGTCTCTTGTGTGCTGGATCATAACGTGATTTTTTGAGTTTCTAATTTTAATAATTTTCTTACTTTCTCACAATGCCCTGTAAGTGTTGCTGTTTGTATCATGATTAGGACGAAAAACACACATGTGCCATTCTCTATACCATTTAATTTTTCTTTTGTACTCTTAGAGATGAATGTAGAACTTCGCTACCGGATAGTCGGAGATTTGATTGCAGTCACCTACCGTATTACTACGAGGAATACTAGCAAGTTCCATTTCGCGTTCTTTTAAGTTTTCATACCAGTTCAATTTACAATTTCTGTCATATATTGAAATACCTTTGTTAGTAATTTACAATACCAAAGTGTGATTTTGTGTATGTTCGGTCATTTCTTCCATGATAAATTGAAGCCGATATCGTTCCCTGTCGTTCCACCCATTCAGTACCAAGGTTTAAGCATATATTTAACTGTTTGGTTTGATTTCCAAATTACATTTTTCTATGTTGGATGTTGCGTTAGGTGTTAATTTAGGAATAAACAACAGTTTTTGATATCGATTCGAGCTAGAACTAATGAAGTTCCTCGACTTGCAACATAGGATATGTCAGCTGGTCAACAAACCTCAAAGCTGTGTTTATACACATACACATGCACGGTGTATGGGGTTTAAATGTACTCAGTTTAGGTCTGCGTGTCCTTATATGTGCTGCATGACAACAAAGCGACAGGAAACGTACGTGTGATTGTCAGTACTAAGTTCTATCCAAATTCCCCGAAAGAAGCTGAACAACCTTTGTAAGATGGGAAAGTATTTGGAGTTACATCCATCATCCTTGAAAGTAACAAACGGCATGTCAAAATATGTTGGGTGTCATGGCATCTTGAACCTGACACTGAAATCCGGACCGAGATAGGCCGAACGTCGTTCTTCCTACCAAGTTCACCAACAAATCCAAAAACGCTACCAAAGACTATCTACAGACGAAAAAGGTACTCCATGACCTATTAAGTGTTATGAATCATGTTTGAGGCCTCTAACTATTGCAGGTGGAAAAATAAGCAAACAAAAAATTTTACAGGAAAATGGCTAACCAAATATTCATTGCTTATTAAACTTAAACAATAGATAGCATAAACGAAAAATCAGGGTTTGACTGAGAAAATTTGCCTTTAGGCCTACTTGATATTTCTTTCTGAACTGATTGTTCACCAAATAAAGAGACGTTGGGGGAGGTGTTTGAAGGTAGAAGAAACGGTAACTATTGCGTTAATTACTGTTGAATCAGAACTGTTGACATTTGTCGGGTACAAAAAATAAACGTTCATGCAAGACAAGACAGCCTCCTCTATACGATGACCAATCACAGCGTAAGACTGAGATGACGTTATATGAATAAACATAACCGAATGTTTACGGTTCCCATGCTGTTTGTGCATTGTACAATGCTAAGTAAATATGAGTTTAGTGATTGTTGATGATACATACAGCACACGTATAGGCGACATATGAACTGTTCATCCACTCCTCATACCTTCAAAAGGCGATAGTATTGAATATTCATATTTGATTCGATGTTTATGTATGTTACAGATTTTGGGAGTTCTTCAGTCCGATGCTTCACAAATTTGACTCGTTTCTCCAAATTGTCCACAAGTTTTAAGAGAAGTTTGATAATACCGGTCGGGAATTGTAGTGAAATAAATTGTGAAATAAACCCTGATTTCCCCTTTAAAAGTCATGCAAGTGACCCAAACCAGTGCTCCTTGCAACACTTGACATTGTCGCCATGTATACCAGCACTCCATACAGATGGCACACTCGAAGTTTGTCAGGAAGTCTTGCAGAGGCAGAAGCCTATGTGAAATTTAAAAAGAATATATTTCACCTTCATGCGCTAATTGATGCAACTCATCATTACAAGGAATTGTTTTTCATGGAAAGAACAGATTTATTGATATGGAATTTCAGTGAGCGTTGTTTGGACAGTATTTCAGAGCAGATTTAATCGTCAATTATTGTTACATCATTCAGCCTCACCAATAAACATCAACAATAACTTCATTTTGTCAATTACGGAAAATGAAGTCCGGATGAACAAACAGTCGAATTTCTATCTTTGAGAAACTTATTTCTTAAAATGAACGCTACCGTGCCATCTTATTTTGAATAATCTATTGTTCTTTACATTCACTTTTATTACCTGTATATAGAACCCCTGAGCAGAGTGGGGGATATGCGTAAATACAATTGATTTAAAGCAATTTTTGAATTTTCCTTAATTTTTGTCACTTCAGTGAATTCGAAGACGAATGCCACGATAGATGTGACGACGAACCCTCGATTCCTATTTATGACATAACACCAACGTAAGTTACCTGTTTGTTCACAAAGCAAATACATGTATCTTTCGTGTGTTAACGTCTGCCAAAATATTGTGCAAATGATATAGATTCTCTCTTACGAAATATGACAACGATATTTGCACTTTCAGAAGAAATTTCCACTTAGGTTATACTTGAGGAGTGATTCATGATAACTGTAAACATAAATTGTGAGGGACACCATCGACAGGCGATGCAGTAAACTGTAATTGGAACTAATGGTTAGGAGGTCGAACATGAAGGTCAACTTCAGCATTTTTCAGCGTAAGAGTTCGCCGTAATAAGTCCTACTTGCTCTTCCTGATAAATATTTCTGCTTTGGTAAAAACCTTAGCTGAAATACATAGAAATAAAATTAATTCGTTACGTTATAAAACTTTCATGTAAAAACCATTAAATCAAGCAGCTTTTTCTGTTCAAAAGAAATTTTGAAAAGGTTGATCACGTTACTGACAGCATCAACACTTGTTTGATGCTGTCAGATGCTTATCATCAATGCAGAGACTTCAAACACCTGGCACTACAGAATATTGGCTGAGGTCAGGGATGGTAGCCATAAAAACGTAGAAATCAAAATGAACAAGAAAGTACCTTTAATTGATAGGTATGAACAACAGGATGTAAAGCATTTGCTTCCTACATGTTGTGACTGCAAACGAAGACGTTTTTAAACATTTGTTGAACGAGTGTAAAACGTGGTTTTTAACATTTCATTTCACTTTTTGGTTTTCCACAACAATGATAGAGCAGAATGAATACGGTAACACAACGGTAAAGATTTTCAATAATTTGAACTATGCCCTCTCTCCTTTGAACCTGGATTTTAAATCTTTATTGGAGACACAATTTCAAATCATGGGTCAAATGATTCTCAATTTGACCATCATCCACAGTGTGGTCATAAAAGGATTGCGAATGAAAAGCTTTCAAGCTGAAATCCAAACGTAGACCTCTGACCTCTACACTTAAACAAATACAGACATGAGTTTAGGATAAAATCTTGTATTCCAGTGATATAATGAAAGATTGCATGCAAAAAATATTTTTCATTGAGAAACTACACTTTAAGATGCCCTTGGACTCTTTGATCTTATATTGGGATGGGAGACATAACTTCAGACCATGGGTCATTATCTGCACAAAACATTTCAATTTCAGCAACTCGTCGGTGTGGGAAAAGTTGCAGAGGCATTTTTTCAGGTCCAATTGTCCAATTGAGAAGCATGAAATGCATCCTTGTATAATAGTAACGGGTTTTAACGTCTAATGAAAATAAGTATATCAGACTAGGAGAAAAGCAAAAAATGATTGTCTTTAATTTGATGTTTGACTCCTGACGTTTCACCATGTACCTTAAATTTTGACTTGAGTCCATGAGTCAGCTGCCTACCAATTTTGACCTTCATCATCATTGTGGTTTTAAAGTTTGAATTTTCTTTCACTAATATAACACACGCGCCCACCCACATACACGCACACACACTCATGTTCAGTGTCTTATTAAAAAAAAACAGTTCCCTGTAAGAATGTCACTGAAATTTTCCTTTTCCGATGAACGTTTAACGTACGCGATCCCCTGAAGGGAGGGCTGACTTCTAGTATCAGGTGATAGACTTCCTCACAGTGAAGGAATTTCTGGATGCTACGCCAGTTACGAGCTCCGCGTGCGCAAGGAAGGACACGAAAGGCTGGAGCTCTTGCGAGCGTCTGGTACCCGCTAAGTCCTGGTTTGTAAGTGCACACACGTACATCCTTTGGCCTAAAACCATGTGCACTGAGCACACACGCACACCGTGACACACAAGATACAAATATATTGTTATGCATACAAATACATCTTTCACGCCATCCTCACCTATGGGGAAGTATTCTGGATTACCGCAAGTAGCACATCAGGTTAGAATTGCGATGTACCAAAAAACAATTACACATAATATTAGCAATGACAATTGCTGCCATGACTCCTTGGAAAAACATACCCTCTAACCACCGAACAACTGCATCTCATCCCATAGGCAACGTGTGAGATAATGAAATATTTATCATAACGTGTGTTCACACAGTTATCAAGATTGCTGGAAAGAGGAGGTGTGTTAGCATTAGCTAAAACATTAAAAGACCCATCAAAATACCTAAATATAATGCCATGTTCTGTTAATACCGTATATCTTAGACTACTTATGATCAACATACAGTTAATTTCAGTTGCAGCTTCTTGGTTGCCTCTGTGAGGAGCTCATTACTTGTCATTATTTTATGAAAGACCGTAATGTAGGGTCTTAAAAAGTTATGCATTTTTTTATACTTGTTCAAAAAAGTCGTTCGGGACGTCCATCAGGCTCGTCATTTTCGGTTGGAAGTCATTCTATCACGTACACTGCACGTGATTCTGCAGGACGAACAGCAACGTGTGTTGTGACTGTAACGGTTGTCCGTAAGTGCTGTTTAATGTTGGTCTTTGGAATAATCATTTTATATCAAGCTAACACTCCTCTGAAAACTGTTCTCTCTTTCAATTAATTTTTAAAGTAGAATATAATTAATTAATGTAATACAACTACGCATACTTGATGTGAACATCACTCACCTCTTCATTTGGGAAGTCTGGATACAGTATGTTGTCTTTTAAATGACATTTTAATGTAATGTGTAACAAAAATTTATTGGCATTTAATAAGATGTAACCTGAAACATTGGTGAAGGATAGATTGAAAGCAAAAACACCTTTTCCCAGTACAAATATGGAATGTTATAGGCTAATAATGTTATGAGTAGTACTCAATTTGTATGTACAAACCAACTACGGATCCCGAGGTTTATCTGGCGCAGAACATAGACGGAATACTACTTTAAGCAACTTTGGATTGGGTTTTTTATAGTACAGCTCCGGCAAAGGGTAGTGAACGTTCAGCTCCACTTTGTTTCGTTTTGATTTGTTACACAGACTAAAAAGGGAAAAAGCGATTACAGTTCACTCTAAGTTTGAAGTGCGAACGTATCAGTAGAAAATGGCACAGTTCAGATTTCCATGTTACGTTGCAAAATATATGGAGCATTTCTACCAATGTACTAACTGGTAGCTTATAGGAGTCACATTCGAATCATACTACCTCGTGAGTGACAAGTACAAAGGGCATTCTATGTTGCAGCACACTAATTCGAATAGTGGTGCAAATTATTATTTGCTGTTTGCAGCTTGTTCTTCTTTAAACTTTGCCGACCATGTCATTGGTCACAGACATCTGAAACAAAACAGCCGAATCAGTGACCACCATAGTGGACCTGTACATTGGGCCAACCATTTAGACCAATGTTATCCGTAACACACCTTGGCACAACAAAAGTTTTTTAACTATATATTTTACTCATAAAACTTCATCTCTGTCTGCTCTTATTATTCCTGTTTCTTCTTAGTCATATTTGTACACTAATCGGTATATATCTATATAATATATATTTATACAAGAAATAAAGAAATGAAATGTAGCTTTTGACCTAGTATCACGTCACTCGGTTAAAGAGTCAAGGCATGTCAATCAAAAGTACATTGAACAGTAGGAGATTACGCGACTAACTTTGTCGAACCATTTTTGTAATGTATTTTTGTACTAGTTGCAAAATAGCTGTATAAGTATGTTTTTTGCAGGAATTATTTTGTAATTCATACCGCTTACAGTGTTATAAAGTTATGAAACATGGTGAGGTTTTTCTATTGACTTTTGACATTTTATCACTAGGCAAGATTTTTTCATCTGCCCCACCATCAAGGAATTAATTGTGATGCACTTTGTGTCACCCCGAATGCTTAACCCACTTAGTAACAGGTGTTTATGAAGAAGAGAATCCAAATAAACGTCATGTACAGAACTATCGTACTGCCACGAAAATGGTGACCGAATTGCGTTATCTATTACGTTCACGTAGTAATGGGTGTGTACACTTTTTTTCTCAGCTGTGACGTGTCCCACTATTGGTGCTGCATCTCATCGTTCAGTGTCCTGTACTAACAGTAACATCGTTAACTCGAGGTGTACGTTTAGATGCGCCAGTGGTTACTACGTCAACGGAAGGTCTTCAGTTGTGTGTCAGGGAACTGGACGTTGGACGTCTAGTCGATTTCCAACTTGTTCAAGTGAGAAAATTGTGTTTGTCTCAGACGTTTTCTCGCACTACAATGATACAGTTCGGAATCACATCGATAACAGAATAAAACGTTTGATTTGAATTGTTGTATGCGCTAACGATACACACGCAGGTTGTATAGCTATAAGTTACAACTTATTTCTTAACGTGAAATTAAAAAGTCCGTTTTGACAGAAGTCATTCTAATAAAACAAAGGTTATTGCTTAAGTATGATATCAATGATATTTTATTTGTAATCAACTGGACGAAGCTGTTGAAAAATTATGACTTTAACTTCTTCAAACTATTGTTCGTTCTAACATGTTTATGTATCTTTTGGGAGAGGCTTCACTAAAACGTTATGTAATGTGTTTCTTTTTAATTACATGTTATCTCTCAATGACAGAATTTTTGATGTCGTGAACCCACTTGTCGCTTCCTATTCTTTACTGTTTTATTTATTTCAGTGTCTATTACAAATTCTAGATAATGTGGGATGAAGTGTTAATGTTATTTTCATTTCCTCAGCCATCAGGTGCCCAACAATTGGTGATGCATCTTATCGTTCGGTGTCCTGCACTAACACTAATCTGTACAACTCGAGATGTACATTCAGTTGTAGAACTGGTTATTACGTCAACGGACGGTCATCCGTTGTATGTCAAGCAAGTCGCACCTGGAGCTCAACATTTCCAACTTGCCTAAGTAATCGTATACTCCTTTTCAATTGTTACTCTGTAATGTTTCTATGTGCCTCAGTAAAAGTGGAGTGTGGAGTAGGTTGTACAATTGAAAGTGATTTTCACGTATCACGTATCATTTATTATTATTTTTTTTAGTATTACTGTGTCTACTTTACTGTTTTTACTATTTTTTCGTATGTCCTGACTGGAAATATGAATGGTGAATTATTAAAGGAATTTTGTAACTTTGAAGTGAACTTTGCTCTTGACCGTGACGACAAGATAATTCACAAAGGTGATTAGGTTTCGTTTGTTTATCTATTTAAATAAGCTTGCAAGGAATTTATAATTTGAATATTATAATAAAAAAGAAACACAAAATGATGAGTACTCTTTTTCTTGATGTAATGCTAGGGTAATCTACAAAGATACGACATGACTCTCGACATTTTGGTAGAAACATTTTGGTAGCTTAGTGTAAAAATTGAGGAAATTTCCTCTTCTTTACTCAAGACGAAAATGACTGTTGACCACTGGCAGGGCAAAATGAATAAAATTGGAAGAACTTTTGCTAATACTGTGACTGAAAAGAAGATGCATAAGTAGTCGCTGTTGTGGTCCAGCCGTTATTCAGAGAAAGTAGAACCACAGATAAATTGATAACGAACTCTTGATGTCAAAAATAATAAGAATGAGGAGACATTGGTTAGCAAGAAGAAAAGAAAATGCTAAAGACAGCACAACTGTTTTTAGTGGTTTCGTATATATGCGTCACAGGTGTGAAATCGTTCCACCAAATACTGGCCATGACCGGCACTTCTTTATGCACTCCACAATATATACATGAATTGAACGTTCCCAGATATTCCGCATCATGAATTTATTGCTGAATTTCGTTTAAGTATGAATTAGCTAATGAACTCACAACTTGAAACGAGTTCGATGTGTAGGTAGAACCATATGCAGAACAAAAAGTTCTATTTATGGGAATATTTCTACACCTACAGAATGTCGGAAACCAATTTTTTTCTTGATTATACATAATGACAAGTATTTCATAATTGTCGAAGGGCAGTTATGTTGTAAAGCATTGCCCACATTCGTAATAGCTCCTTTTCTTTCCTACGACAAAGTTCACATTGTGCAAGATGTTGTCTCGGCTAAAATGTAATACAAAACAATGTACTCTTTATAGTGACTATCGACAACAATAAAGGTAATACACAACGTTTCTTGTAAGACTTAAGTCTCAATTCACCAAGTTTCGTCTTGTTTGTATGTCTCTTTCTTATTGAGAATTGCCACATTCTCCAAACATAAGTTTTGTTCAGTATTTCATAAATAATATTTGAGTTTCACTATGTTCCGAAATCCCCACTCAAAGATTGTTTGAATGATATTACTTATTTGCAATATACCACAGGGCCTATGACATTTGACGTTACTAGTTAGGCTTTCCTAGTTGTACGTGTTGGTGAATGACGAAGAGAGTATATAAAATAGGAGGAGACTGCCTAATGAAATGGCTTTCTTTGAGGTAAAATGATCTCTGCATAACAAACACTTTCCCACGGTGTTAGGGCTTCTAGACCACCACTGCACACAAAGTTTGCAAAAATTCAGATATGTGTTCCAAATTAATCTTATTTTTTTATCTAGAGGTTTTTTTTTTTAATTTCAATCAACAGCAGGTGGAGAGAGTGAAAAAGAAAGTAAGGCGTTTCAGTTCCATATGTAGAAAGAGCAGAAGTTCTCTAGAAGTATAGTAATATTGCAATTTTTTATAGTTTGGCATTTTTTTTCCCGGATAGACAAAGATTCAAAAAAAGTTCTAGATCCGTAACAGGATAATAGCGTAGAACTGATACAGATCCCACGCAGTAGCTATTATACTCTAGTTACATAAAACACAATGAACAGGAGCTTTCGTATGCATGTGTTTCCTACCGCACGTGAGTTACAAGAAAATGGGCAATGCTAACAAAGCCGTTGTTACTCCACGTGTAGTAACTACCTCATTGAACAAGTCTTTTCCAAAACTCTTCTATGATCTTACTTTCAGTTCGAAGTTGTAGTGCCCCTCCAACACCGCCTAACGGAATAAAGAATTGTGAGAATTACAACTACGGCTCCAGTTGTTCTTTTACATGTAACAGTGGATATAGATTATATGGTAGCTATACTAGGGAATGTAATGGGAACAACTGGAGTGGGACATCTCCAACTTGTCGAGGTAAGGAAAAACGATACTTTACTCTACATGTAAAGGGAAAATCTAATTAAAGATATCGCAGATCTGGATTGCCGATCTATCTAAAAACAAAGCCTTTGTAGGAGAGTATTTCAAATAGAATGGCCCTGAGAATTTCATTCTAGACACGTCTCTGAAGAAGAGTTTGCTACAATTGAGACTTGTTGTTAAGCTTTACTTAGACTCTTAATTGGTGATAAAGGATTTTGAAAACTTTGTGGATTCCGCTCATGTCGATTTGAGAAATACATTCACAGAAGCAAAAAAAAAAATCAGCTATTACTTTACAGATACAGAACGTCCGAGCTTCTCAAATTGCCCGGGTGACATAGAGGTATACAATACGGACCGTGTGAGAACTGCAACCGTTAGTTTCTCTACGCCAATAGCTAGAGATAACTCCGGAAGAACGCCTTCTATTACCAAAGTCAGTGGCCAAAATTCAGGAAGTTTATTCTCAGAGGGACTGCACAATGTTCTCTACAGGGCCACTGATGGAAATGGGAACTACGCTGATTGTACCATAACCATTAATGTAATAGGTAAGTTTATCACAAAATTAGATTTCACGTCAGTGAACGGCAATTCGTAAAAGTTGATCCGAACAAAATAGGAAATAAGCATTAAATATTCTTGAATTACAGTAGAAGAATTGTAATCAAAGCTGCTTTGAATAGGTTTTTGATCACATGCTGGAGGAAATTTAAAGTTTCTATCATTTAGTTTTTTTTTATCATCAATGAGTCTCTGATAGTAATTTTGTAGTCTTTATAAGTTGCATTTGTAAGAAGGCATCCAAATTTTCAATAAAAATTTGATGCACACCCTATCACGTTTCGTTATTAGTTGTCTCATGCTCCGCGATACCAAGCCAGACTGGCCGGAGTGTTTCGTGTCCACACGGGAATCTCAAAGGTGCAACATGCTCTTTTAGTTGTGACGATGGCTACTACCTCAATGGACAACCATCTGTAACGTGTGGCCCCAGTGGTGTCTGGAACTCAGCTTTACCAGATTGTAACGGTCAGTTTAGCACTCTGTTGTCGATATTTTACCTTTTATCATGCTTTCCCGTGAGTGTTTCTCTGCTAACTCCCTTCAAAAAACAAAACGAAAAGAAGAAAATGAGAGATCCAAGATAACGAGAGCAATAAAATTTTTTAGTTAAACCGGAACAAAGGTGATTATAAGAAGAATGTAATAACAAGTTCAAAGTCCCTAAATTTATCCTATCAGCACTGCGTTTACAGTTGCGATTTGTCAATGGAGGCAATTCCTCATGACTGAATTAATGCCAAATTAAGCTACCTTTCAGTTTAGTGACTGTCAAGGTTAGATTCAGTTTGAATTCATTTGGTGAAGTTAAGATAGTAACAGTGGACTTTATAGAAGAAAGGTGAAGACAGTTACGAGCTTACAAATGTGTAAGAAAAAATTTTCGTCAGACATTTCATTTCTCTTGGTTTAATTTACCAGGTAAATCATTGACTGACCTCTTTGCAGTCTTAAGATGTACATTGTACAATTTACCTGACCAACTAATGGAAATAGAGAAAGATGTAGGGATCCTCCTTAGTGTTTGGTTACACATGTGTACTGTCTGTTAACCATGGATACATACCCACTACAAAAACATTGCACAATTGTCGAGATGGTGGCCAATTCAAATATTTTTCCTCTGCGGAACTATATCATGAGTAACCTTACACTTTCAATAATTTCATCTTACCTTACTACTAAACTGTAACTGTAAAATTACATAGATTGCTCTACCTAGTTCAAGTGCAGTACAAAATATACATTGAATCTTTCGCTGCTTATCACGTCAGAGGTTCAGAAAACAGAAGTTCAAATGCTAGTAGTTGTGAGATTTTAGATGAGTGAGTTCGAACTATATTTGTGCGATTACTTTTTGTTTCCATTTGAAACAAATGTCTGTCTACAGTGATCACTTGCAGTTCGTTGTCACCTCCAATCCATGGAAGTATTTCAGATTGTTCTCGAGGTGGATCATCAACATTACGCGACCAACGTCAAGTGATGTTTGACACTATTTGTTCCATCGAATGTGA
>VJOZ01018765.1:0-10713 GCA_009801055.1 Stichopus horrens | reverse complement strand
ATATCAATTAAAGAAAATTGCACTTGTTTTTTTTTCTTTGAAAAATGAATCTCTCGCTTAATATTTTACAGCAATTCTGGAATGGAGACATTTTCTCATTTCTCACTATGAAATATTGTACATCATTCAGGAAATTATCACGAGTACTAAAATTCAATAAGATTGTTGTCAATAATTTTACATGAATCTGTTGGTAATTGGAAAATGCATCATAGTTGAACTGCAATTATATTCGAACCTGGTGACAATAGTCTTGGCAATTGAGGTACATGAAATCTCATAATTGACCTAATTTATTAAATCCCTTCCAGGGAGCAAAAGAAAAACTCTTTCTTAGAGAGAACTCGAAGATTCCCATATGGGAATGTATAACCCATATGGGAAGTGAGAATCCATCGTGGGAAATGGAAGAATCATATGGGAAGTTTCTGGAAAGAATATGTTAAATGGAAAATCCCATATGGGATATTTATGGGAAGAAGAACTTCTGATATGGAATTTGCTTATTTCCTGTAGGAAAATGGCTTTCCCTTAGGGAATCCTGGGAAATTAGGTATTTCCTATCGAAATAATTTAGGTTTTTTGTTTTATAAGGGTAGTGGTGTTGCTATAAATCCATTAATGTGTATTATTATTATTCCGAGGGGGAGGATGCGACTGGTCATGCCTCATTTTCAAATTCTTGGTGTATTCAAGCACATTGTTGTGCTTGTTCTCATGTTCATTTGTGTTTTGTACAAACCTTTAGTGGTAGCCGATCTTTGCAGGACCATTTAACCTTTGTTCATTTAGTTGTGTGACTGTCAACTGATGTCCAGTTGCAGTTTATTGTGTTGATTCTGACAAGTGACATTATAAAGCTTTACTTTTCCTTTTTGTAACGTAACTGGTCACATGTTTGTCCTTATGGTTGTCTTTCACTGATTTCTTGAAACCTGACAGTTGACAGTGTAAACGGAATTGAAAACTTCATCCTAATCAGCTCATGTTTAGAACTTTATTTTTCTTCCGTTTATAAATAAACTTTATCAGAAAAAGAAAAACAGAGACATCCCACTTGTTGCTTTTGCTGGTTGCAGTTGTGAAATTCCACAAACTGCACTTCTGTGCAAATGACCATGTAATTTTCAAGCGTAGAAAGGTCGCTGAGACCATTTTATTATACCAAAGTCATCTTTGACTAGAGCGGAAAAATTTGAATTTAAAGGGAAATAGGGCATTTACAATGCACCAACATGCCATACAAAGAAAATATAGTTTTAATCATTGTTAGATCTTGCAGGCTCATCAATAAACATCTGGAACAGCTTCATCTAAACTAAATGTTATGCAGTAAGATGAGTTACTGAAGATTCATAAAGTTTTGCAAGTTTGGGTGAACAAATTATTCTTGCACAACATATTAATTTCCATCTGTGAGGGACTTATTTCTTGAAACACCAGTTTTTCCCCTTTAACAGAGGAAACCATATACATGTACTGTAGCAAATATCTCAATAAGATGGAACTTGAATTACATGTATTTATATTTGCTAAATCGAGGTCCACCCGTTTCAACATCAGTTCTTACTCTGATGCCAACCATTCACATAAGATCCGATTTCATCAAACCATGGCAGTACCACCAGTTGGAAATAAGATCCTGGCAGGAACCAGGTCTGAAAACAATGAAAGAAAAGTTCACTGCAAAGTGTAAGTCGATAGGCACTAGTGGTAAACTGTGGAGCTAAATAGGTTATTTTGTACAAGGTTACATGAACTTGCTCTGGAATATTATCCAGGTACATAAGTAATGGTAGGCCCAAGGTGCATGTATCTGTCAAAGTAGGACAAACTATCTCTCACTGACAAATGAAGGCATTTGTTGTACGGAAAACAGAGAAAAAAAAATGCTTTTGTAATCCAATAGTTGCATTTAAAATAAGGAAGAGTGGTATACCTTTTCAAGAAATTAGTTTCTCACAGATCAATGTAGTCATTTGTGGCTCATGAAAATTGGTTCACCCAAACATCAAAAATTCAAATGATGCCTCTTTCCTAGCTCTTCCTGAGCATAATGCATAATTGATGAATCTAAATGGTTAAGAATGATTAAAGCTATTTTCTTTGTATGTCATGTCAGTGCACTGTTAATGTCTTCATGTTTCTTTAATCCTTGGTAAACTTGGTAAACCTTCAGTCTGACCAGTATAAACATAAACCTTTAAAGGGCAAATGCAGGTTTTTTGTTTTTGATTTTCCAACTGTAGAATGAAAAGCAGGATGTTCTGTGTGAAAAAGAAATATAAAAAAGCTACACTGTACCATTGTATCTCTGCCAGAATATTGCAAAATTACCAAGTGCAAAATGGTAAATGGATTAAATGCTGCCTTGGAGATGAATACAAGCCCTTGGAAGGATCATTTTCTGCAATATAGCAGACTGTATGGCCCTGTTAGACATCAGTCTGACAGTATGTGTCCCACACTCTGGCTGTCCATACCTGAATATGTTCCCTAGTCAACCGCTGGAAAACAGTGTTTCAACATTGCTTCTACCAAACCCTTGCAATGCAGTTCACCCTCAAAGCCTATGGTCCATGAAATTACTTTCCTTTCACAAGGATACCTGCCTTTTCTGGGGGTGATTTGCAGAAACAGAAAGACAAAGTTGGTTTCAGTTATTTGTGATTACATCACTCTTGAGTTGCCAGATGTAGTTACAAACATACTGTATCATGTTTAGTTCATTCAGATATACTCATATAAACTAGACTTGCATGTCATGTGAATAGGTGAAGCTTGGATTTCATAACATTTCACATTCCATAATGCTTTTAATAAATCGTAGTCATTGCTGGGTATAGGATCTACTTCAGTTAGTAAATGTCATAACTGTACCTGTTAATAGTTTCCAAACATTGGTTCGGATTCTAAATGTGTACTACAGTATATTAATTGCATCATCTTGTCTTGGAACTGCAAAGCATTTTGTCTGTCATCTAGATTGCAATTGGTACCTCAAAGTCCTGGTGTGTGTAAACATAAGTTAATATTTCAGTTTGGAAAATTGTATTTTGACAGTATGTTTACATAATCCCATATGAAATATGGAACTGTACATCTTGTCTGCAGGGCCAAGACATTTTCACTCGAACATCTGCTAGAACTGCGATCTGTTATTTGGCTGCATTTTGGCAACCTGTTAATAGCGTTTTGGCAACCTGTTGAAAGAGTGTTTGGCAACTGGTTGATGGAAAAGGAAGTCTTCTCGTTCTCTGTCATGGCTGCTTTATCTCTCAAAAAAATGAAGCCAAGGACACAGTTATTTCTGAGAAGTTTCAGCATACCCCCCTTACCTTCCTTTTGCCCATAAATGTTCTAGAGACTCAGTATGGTCACCTTCTCGAACTTGTTCTGTCTTAGTGTAAGGATTATCACTTTATTCTTTGGGAAACTAAATTGTAAAATTTATGCTACCCTCATCAGCTAGAATCTAGATAGATTCAAAGAGTGAAATATTTAGGTGTTTCTCTGTGTTTCTGAGAGTATTTCTCACAGTACGCAAATTGTGTCATGTTTAATAGAACTCTGGTCCAGTGAATGGAACAAGTTTTTAAGGCAACATAATTTGCTAGATTTTACTGAATTTGTTTCCAAATGTATTTCATGACAATGTTGTATTGAACCAGATGGAAGTAGATCTATTTATTCGTCTAATATTTGTATGAACTGTTAAAGTTGACAATTATTTAAAGTTTTACCAGGCTGCTCAAGCCCGAATATGAGTTGCCCTGGCAATCGTCTGGTCATCTTCCTTTTGTTCTTTGTCAGTGTCTCAGGGAAGAGAAAGTAGAGGAAAAGATCACATGTTGTGAGATCTGAATGAGAACTATGCATTCATCCTGGAGAAATTTTAATATGAAAATTTTCTTTAGATACTGCAAGAACGCATAGCAGTTGATCACCATTACTTGAAATCAACAGCCCAATTGGGGATGAATATATGAATATTCATCTATGCAAATGTAGTGCTAGAACGATGTTACTTTGTGATGGCTGTGACATACTTCGTGGAATTTAATTGGCTTTCACACACAAAGTTTCAACTCATATTCCAGCTTTAACTTTATCCCAGCAGGTGTTAGTAGGTATGGCCATTTAAGGTGGGCCTACAAACATAAGCACCTGTAAATGCATAGTGAATTGTCTCTATGTTATTTGGCTTTCTAAACGTCAAGTGATTGGCTCAAAAGAGCATGAATAATCATAGGCCTAAGGAAAAGAAGTATTATTGGGGGGTACTGAGTATTATTATTTCGGTATACAGGAATTTAAATAGCTTACAGTCTCTACGCACATTCGGTCTGAATCCAAGCGATAATTCGCAGATGTTGGTACTACCAATGCAGTCAGAACTGATAGATGAGAATTACACGTCTGTTGTGTGGACAACCAGGCTGTCAGACATTTACTAATTACTTGAAGAATTTGTTACCAATCAAAATTTGGGAGCATTTTTTAAGTTATTAGACGTTTTTTTTACTGACGTTAAATTTGCCATAAGTGCAATGTTAATGGTCAGTGCAATTGGTGTTTCGTAAGGCGCCAGTGTACCGTGGGGGTTTACCTGATCTTCCCAGGGTTTCATGTTCCCTATTTTTGTATTTCAATAGTTGCCAATGAGCACAAGATTCATTATTCCCAGGATTCAAGGTTGCCAGAAATGTCACCGGAAATCTTGAAGGGCTTTAATGCTTGGGAACATGGAACCTCGGGAACATTGAACCCTGTGAACATGCAACCTTGGGGACGTCACATTGGGGAGTCACAGAAACATTGAATCTCGAACTGTGGGAACATTGACAGCCCCAAAGAAGTGTTTGCGCCGACCTGCTTATTAAATTGCTTGCCATTATCGTGGATGTGATAAAAATGTGTAAACAATCATGAGGCTGTCTTCAGGAGATGACCTTGGAGGATTATGGAGGTGTAGATGGTTGCTTCCAGTTAATTGTTATTAGTCTGATATTTTGAAATTGTCATCATATTTATTGTCTTTGCATGATACAAGATTCGATGGTAGTAGAGAGATGGGTTGGGTTGGGAGAATTTGCACGACAGAGGTTGAAGGACAATATGAACAGGTAAGTACCGATTTCCAACACGCTTGTAAGCTTTGCAAAGAGTGTTCTTTTGTTGTGCTGTTTCATTTGGGGTGACATTGTCATGAAATGTTGTAAACCATTTAAAAATGGATCCCTCTGACCACACATATCCTCGGTGTCTATCATCGTTCAGTTAGTGTTGGTACTGTGCATTTAGTCCCTCATTTCAAAGTTGCCATCTATTGGCCTAGAGTAAGTATCGCCCCGGGGCAAGTGACATGCAAAGGGATCTCTCTTCCTTTGGTCAGGTGATATCACTTCATTTCTCTCTCTTGCTTTGTCAGTCTTACATGGTCAAGATACTTGAATCTAAGAAGTGATGAATCTTAATAAACTTACTCAAGTGAAGACGAAATGTCAAGGAAAAACAAAAATGCCCCAATCATTGTGAAAATTATTAGGACAGTCTGGAAAGTTACCATGACAACCTGTAATGAAAGAGAGAAATTGTTCATTGTGCCCATCTCAGAGAGTGATCACATGTCCAGGTAACTGTGCTCTCATCATTCATATCAAAGTAGAGAGATGCACTTTTGACATTTATGAGTCACAGACAACCGAGAAAGGTGGGTTTTATAATCAGCTTAGTTGAGCCACATCCGACATTGAAATCCTTTCATCAGGTGCTTCTTGCAAAGATTCAAACTCTTGATCCTGCAGGAGATACCCAGATTAAACACTCATTTGTGACCACCTGCATAGATAAAAAAGCCTCCCTGATTAGAGAATAGAGATTAAATATTATTAAAAAAGAAACAGTGAAAACCCTTATAATTGTTGCTGCGTGAATGTCTCTCATCAGTTGTATTGTGTTCACTTGTATTCTCTTCATTATCATACCACGCGATAGTCATTTTTTGGTTTCAGTTTTTTCCTCCACTAACCGCCAACACGGTACGGTAGGAAAGTACCCTAATGGTAATATGTCGGGGACCTGCCAGGTGCTTGTTAGGCATAACTGCTCCCTGATTGAGTAATGTCAATGTTGGCTTCTCTGTATTACTTGTCTTCATGTTATGTGTTTGGGGAGATATTTGTGTCGCCATGTGAATGAGTTCTACCTACATGCATGTCAGTTATGTGGGATGCCATGCAATACCTGTGATGGATGTTATCATATTTGTCTGTATGTAATAAGAAGGCAGATGTGAATATTGATGTGAAAATAGGGGATGGCAGGGGATAGGAAGGGAAATGGAAGATATGGTCCAGTGGGAAATGCTGTTGATGGGTGAGGTGGTTTATTGGAGAGGTGATCAGTGGGAGAGATGACAAATGAGAGAGTTGGTCAGTGGGTGAGGTTGTCATGTGGGGAATGGGTTGAGTGGGAATGAGAGGGGTGAGGTTGCAATGGAGAAAAGGAAACAGTAGAAAATTGCACAATAGGAAGAGGGAGAAAACCCAGGTAAATCTCCTTGTAACGAATTCTTTGCAGCACTGGAGTCACTGACAGTGTATTCTGGGTTCTTAATCCTTGCCAATTCTACTTGCCTTTTTGTGCTCTTTGAGTTAGAATTCTAGACTTAGAATTTGTGTGTAATGAGCCAGATGAGCCAGATAGCCTGCTCAAGATCAGATTGTCCAGGACTCAGGTGCTGTTGGTGGCCCTCCCGTGGCCCTGACAGCCATGGTTTCCCCTACTTCTCCATCTGCTGGTGGACCTTACAGTAGTGTTGCCCCCTACCCAACCTCATATGCCACAAGGGGGAGGGTACTACATCCGAAGATGCAGGACCTGCACCTGACTGCATGGCAGCTGTCTGGGTTTTCCGCTGAGCACTGGGAATTCCTGGAAATGTTGCCACCATGGCCGCGTCAGCAAGGAGACCACAAGACTTACTCCAACCGAGGCGTCGGTAGCCAAGGTCTCCAAGTTCTTGATGGTTCTCTTTGAAGAGGGCAAACAGGTAAACATCATCAAGAACTACCGATCGGCTATCGCTGCCATCCATTAGGGGATCCCTGATGGGACAACGGTGTGGTGGAATGGGGTTCTTTCCCAGCTACTCTTTGGGATGGCGAACTCCAGGCCCATTGTGGGCCAGCTGGCACTGTCGTGGTCACTGACACGGGGTGCTGCGTGCCATTTGTCGCTTGTTTCTCACAGTTATTTGTTGTACAAGAATTATTCATTCATCCAAACTTTCAAAACTTCACATGATGTATCTTTTTTATGTATCTCATCTTGTGCACAATATTTTGGAGATGAAGCTGTTGCTGATATTCATTGTTTAATGAAAGGTCAATCAAAACTGGACCATGCATGAACTGCAGAATTATCATGATTTGGTTTTAATGCTAGAGATGACGAGGGCGCAGCCAGAGTGCAGCCAGCGATAGCATGAGCCCTGTGAGTGCATTATCTTACTCTATTAATGCATAGGTCTAAAATTGAATAACCTTGTTCATAAATACAAAATGAGATCTTGAATTCAAAGAATGAAAGTGAAGATTTGTAAATAACCTCATTTTCATCGAAAACAAACCCAGAGACAAGGTAAATAAAAGTCACAACGTGTCAACATTCAAGTCCCTACCTGTTAGACAAAGTACCACAATGTTTTGTGTGAGATAACAGATGACAAACACTATGATCTCACATTTTTATTGTATTTATCCATGGGTGATGTTACTCTTGAATTGAAGAGTTTTATCCATGGGGTAGTGCACAGTCACCTGACTAAAATGGTTTTTCTTCAGTATGGTATGAACAATTATTTAAGGTTTTGTGACATGAAAATTACACTGTGGAGTATTGGGTGCGTTAAGCATTGAAATTGTTGAAAATATCCACAAATTCCATCCAAATCCTTCAAAGATTGACAAATTTACAGGCAAATTAGTATCTCACAGCATGTTATGAATAAACATTGGCTAAGTATGCAAATTTGTGACATCAAGAGATGGACCCCATGATATGTGGTATGTTAATCCTTTATTTATATAATCTTTATTTCAAGGACATTTTGAGATATAAGCCCAGAGTTTTTATTATGGAAGCATGTATTTTGTTCTTCAAAAATATCGATATTATTTACGGGTGTGAAACTCAGTAATTAAGAGGCAATATATCTAGGGTTAGCAAAAAAAAAAAACTGACAATTTGCAACACTCCATGTCATCTGTTTTGTATTATCAAACTTGGGAATGTCCCCACAAAAATGGTAATACCGCGGATATATAAACAAAATTCCAATGGATTTTCACTCAGGGTTCTCCTTGGCAACTTTTGCATGAAGGATGCTCTTTTCTAGAAGCATGTCACACAACCATTGAGAGACTATTGAGGCATTGAGGTGAATAAACTGGTCAGTAATGGTGACAAGGGTTACCTTGGGAAGCTTGTAGTCCTTGCCTCTTATGTGATTTCTCACTGTTTCCAATGGTTCCAAATGAAGGAACAGTTGGCATACAGTTTTAAGATAACATGAAGTAAATGTCTGCTTTAACTAGATCTGTGATTCCTCACAGAGGCTGTAAATGTCTCATAAACACACCACGAGTGATGGAGCTAGGCTCTGGTACTTTGCACGTTGTGTGCATTTCATCAGATGAGAAAACAAGGGGGGGGGAGAAACCAGGGAATCTAATTACATCATAAGCATAGCAAATATCAGACACAGGATTGTGGGTCTCCTTAGTCTTCAGGTTTTGTAGGTATAACAAGAATGTCATCCTCATGTTATAGCTTGTTAATTTACAAGCAAAGCACAGGAGCATCGAGGGAGGTCTGTTGACTGACAGGCAGTGCGTCGGCCCCCGATTATGTATGTAACTAACACTATATTGGCAGGTCAGTGACATAGGAGCTCAAAAGCTAGTGCTCCTGTCCAATTATGACCGTGGATGAAATTTTGAGAACTTGACCTCGGCATTTGTTTGGCATGAACAGTGTTCCTTTGAGGGCGTGCATAATGCACACATTGACACATTGATGACTTTGTAAAGTTCGTATACATCCAAACTTGCGATAACGTTTGCAAATTGATGAATGAAACCTCCTGTGGGTGATCAAGAAACAGGAAACTGCAAATACTCAGTTTTCGTGTGGACTACCTCTACCTGCAGTGTGTACACAACAACATGTATCTCACGAACAGTGAAAAAACAAAAGTATGAATGCAAACTGACAGTTCAGAAAGTGCTTCAAATCTGATGGCTGTTTTTGTTGTTTTCATTGCCAGAAGTAGACAAGGTAAACCTCTGGTTCAAGAATTCTCCAAAATTACTTGCAATACAGACAGCCTGCTCTACATTAAATTCATAGTTACTAAGTTAGTTGATCAGAAAGAACAAAAAAATATAGCCCCTTTGACACCATATCATTGCCACTGTAGGGAACAGATAAAATGAATTTTGTGTGACCCCAGTCGGTATTGTGCGGAGGAACCAGAATGGACTTGGCTAATCTAGGAGACTGTTGACAGAGAATAAAAGTAAACAAGGGAAGATAATGCCTTGTTTATCGATCTTAGTCAGAATAATGTGACTAAAAATAATTCTGTCATCTGATCAGAACAAACTGCACAAAGGTGTGAAGAATTTGGGCAGACAATGTGAATTGGAACAGTAGACCTAGTCAAGCTACCATAACACTGAATGCTATTATATAGTCCCCCTTCATTGAACACATCATGGTAATTATATCCTACCTTTGCAGTCCTCTTGATAAAGATCTTGTCCAAATCGCCTACGCAGTTGCACCTATAACTGCCTGTTGCTGTATTGTCCCAATTTTGTGAACCATTGCACCGTCAGCAGAAAACAGTAAATGGTAAACAGGACTTATTGATTTACAGAAACAAATAACTGATCTTATCTTCTTGAAGATGATATACCCTTCCTCATATGCTCCCTTGCCTGCTTCACTTTTATTTTTCATGCACCACATGCCAGCAACCTTTACAGTTTCAAAGACTGAAAGCTTAAGGTAGAGGGAAAATATCTCACTTTTGGGCTTTTAAAAGATTGCAATTAGTTTGAATGGACTAGTAGTTCAAAAGAGGATTGGCAGTTGGGAAATTAAAGCACTCTCCCCATGTCAGCTATTAATTTGTAGTAGTACATATCCACTAAAAACAAGGATCTGGCGTGTTGAGAGTCATGTAATGTGGTCTGTCTTGTTGTTTTGCCAGACACAATTGAATTAACAGAAGAAAACACCTGTGTGAGGCTAAAGGTGCAGAGAAAAATTTATTTGGCCTCTTAATTTTGTCACAAACGGTATGTAAACTAAAAAAAATTACACAGGGATATTACTCAGTGTACCTAAACCAAAACTGTATGAACTTAGTAACATACAGTAATAAATGCAAATTTGGCATAAGACCCATTGTTCTCTCACCCCCATCTGTCAAACTTCTTCTGAAAGTCTCATCCATCGAAATTCCCAATTCAAGGCAGTGACTTATTGTCCCAGACATGCAGTCCCAATTCTCTCAGCCACTTACTTCTAGTCCCTCCCACAGCCTGACTCTTAACGGAAAATATGGCGTTTAGAATACACCAACAAGACATACAAAAGAAAATAGCGGTAATCATTTTTAAACCATTCGGTCTCATCAAT
>VJOZ01018762.1:1109-25932 GCA_009801055.1 Stichopus horrens | reverse complement strand
ATGTCACTAGACCTTTAAGTTTGAAAAATATAAAAGGGGTGCACATGCACCCGCAGCATCTCCTCTCGTATCTCTTGAAAATGGCAACAGAGGACAGAATTCCTTCCCTTAATCGTCGTAGCTTTGAGCCATAAGCTAGGAGTATCATGGGTGGATCCCTCAACGAATATCATGACCATAAGATACTTAAACATTACCTTACAGGTAAACATTCATCATAAAGGTAGGCAGGGCACTCAGTTGTGTTACATCTGTGCTACAAGTGACTGTTTCAAGTCCTTGATGAAGACATGTGGTATAAGAGATGAATTTACTCTCAAAACCAACCACAACCTTGCTCAATTCTCACATGATGAGGGACGTTCTTAGACATGTCTTAAAAAAATCATACCTACGATATAGAAAGTAATTTCCATGGACCGAGGTTTTTCCCCCATTTCTCCCCATCAAAATAAATTTAAGTGAATGTGGTTTCTTTGTTCCAGTTATTACTGGTCATTAACTTCTCATTGTTTTTCCTACAGATTGGCCCTCCAAGTTTATTGTTACCAGATTCTCAGTACATGTTAAATAAAAGTGACGATGACGAGGTATGTTTTTTTTTTTGTTTAAGACGTTTATCCTACATGAATCTGTACCTTGCATATATTAATTAGAACTTGGTTGTAGTACTACCAGGTCAGATTTTGGGGGGAGGGGGTGGGGGAAATAGAAATACTGTAGGGGTGGGTGAAGGGGGGTGGTACATGTGACAACACTGGTATTATTTTTTATATGCCAAAGGAATAATTACAGGGGAACAGAAACCTTTTGATGGCAGATTTACTTGATGGCCCCCTTGATTGCGGACCTGACTAATACGATTTATTTTATTGACATATCATTTTAGATGTTGAAGTATTTTGCTGACATTGTATTGAGATAGATGCACGGAAGATTTGTATTTCTGTATATTGTGCTCTTCATCACATTGATATTCACAACTAGTCATCGTAGAAATGCATTCAAAGTGCGTGTAATTGTCTATGATCCCTATTGTCTTTATGGTGATATGCTGGGTGAAGAATCCACAAGCTGCAGCCTTTATGACATTCTTCAACGTTTGACCTTCCCATAAGAGCATTTAAGGACCGTATTTTATCGATTGCGAGCCAGCGGGGAATGACGAAGATGCCGTTGCTGCATGTAGCTGGTGTACTTTAATACAGTAAGGTGTTGTCAGACTGGTGTACACAATAACTTGAAACGAATGTTAAGACTGATCCTGCAGTCCTTCTATTGCAGTGTCCAAACTATTCATGTAAGGTGACTGTTTACGCTTGGCCTAGGCAGTGCAATCGTTACTTTCAAAGCAATATGTTCATATCACACCTATCAGCCAAAGCTATGGAAACTTTGGGTGTACTATATCGAACAAATAACATTTTCATTCACGGAAGGGGAAGCATAAATCAAAGACAAAGTTGTTGATGTCAGCTTGAATGTATGAAGGATTTTCAGTATGAAATGATGCAAAAATGATGAAGAAATATAGTCTGAAAAATAGAGAAGGATGTTTGTAAACTACAATAAGTGCATGAGATGTTTCTTTCTGTGGTAAGCTAGTCTGTGCTGCAAATGCTCATTTGCAGTTTGTACTGTATGTGAAAGAGAGAATGATTTTGCACACCCATAACAGGGTCAACGATCCAGCATCCGTCTCTAGGGACCATAATTTTAATAAATAGGACTCATCAGTGTGTGTATTCAAAGGCAAAGTGTGAGATTTCTGTTTTTCTCACTCGGCCGAATGCAATATTAAAATGTGTTGTGGTCAAAGAACCAGGAATTACATCAACCACCAGTAATTACTTTTCGTTCTCGTCACCATTTTAGCTGTTAGTAGCGTACAGGAAATATATGAGAAGAGTGACACAACTACTTGGAGCAGAGGGTGAAGAAACGGACAGACAGTTGGAAGAGATCCTGAATTTCGGAATCAATTTAGCGAATGTAAGACATTCACCAATTCTTGTGCTATCATGCTGTATGCTGTATGTTCTGTATGAATATGGGAAAATATTCATGTTGGGTCAAAGCTGCTAAAATTCCTGTTTTTCAAACCATCGTTTGGAACGTTGTTCGGTCAAAAGTCATCGATGTTGCTAATAGCTTGTTGTCAAACTCTTAGTGGGAAAACGTTGATGGCAGTTGACCAAACATTGTTCCCTATTCAGTGTGTGGGTTGTCAATGTAAGATTAAAAAGTAAATGGATGTTTTTGTCCACTGGGGTTCTCTCCGTATGAATTTGCCATTTTCAGATTTTTTTCACCATAAATCTGTTTAGAATAAATCCTTACACCCAATTTGGAAGAATTAAGAAAGTGCAAAAAAGTTACAGTAGATGTATATGTTGCAACTTTGTATTTTCCTTTTACTTGTGTGTCAATACTGCATCTTATTGTTTAAGCCGTTTTCATTTAGTTTATCACACAGTCAGTGGTATAATGTCCATCTCATTTGATACCAGATGCTGCTGCTCCAGAGCACCTGTCAGTTTTTATCCTCGTTTTATTTCAGACCCAAATCCATGTGTCTGATGTACAGTAGCTCTGTCTGTGGTTGCCATCGAAATCATCAAATAATTATTGTCGATAAACTACTAAATATTATTGATAACTCTGTGCCGACCCTTTCAACATGCTCCTTATTTGATGCTATTGACATTTCTGTTTGTACCACCATTGAATTTACAGTAGTTATGTTGATTTGATAGTTTCATGGTATACCTGTTCGCTGGTGATACCATTCTCACAGAATACACTTCAGGGCCTTCAATTGACGCTTAGTACTATCAAGAAAACGTACCTGCATCAATTTTCTTCACAATTTCCTTTCATTGCAACCCTCGATATGCTGCTGGCTGCGGAATTGTTCGCCGAAAACTGCCCTAGGGTTGGTCTTTAGCCCAGAAATCTTGTTGACCAATAGAATTAAAAGTCTTTATCAGCTTATCACTGCGACAAAGAGGATCAGGGTGCCTCAGATTCATCTCAGTCTCCATAGTGACAGTTGTCATGGTAATGATCAGCTTCAGGGTAGTGACAGTTCTCCAAGGTGTTCGCTCATTGTTGGTATCTCTGACATTTTGTGTGTGTATTTTGTTTCATACGTGTGATAAACTCTCCCAGTAGGGCCTAGGTCATCACCAAACTTGTTGGGAAGTTGCCCTAGGATGATTCCTTGTATCTCTGATCTTAAACTCCTCAGTAAGTCACAAGTTAGTTTTGTCTATTGTACAGAGGGAAGCTGTAATTTGATGTGGACTCTGCCCTGATATATAGCGTGATTGATGTGACAGTTGTTGACATATGCAGGACATGGTGCTGCATCTGAAACCAAGAGTCACCTGGTGAGATCAAAAGTCTATTTAGGAGGAGCAGAGACCACCACCCAAAAGCCAAAACCTTTTGCCTTTGCAAAGTGGTCGTGCAAAAATTTCAAAATTGTGACAACCAGAAACATTCTTAGAAACACTTTGCAAGACGAATAGACGACTTAATGTTTCTTTCGTCAAAGAATAGGATAGCAAACATATTGTATCGAGGGAAACTCAATTCTGTGGCATTCCCTGAATGCTATGTTTGAACTGTAAACCATGTACCGTGTTGTGTTAGTAAAAGCATCCTACACCTCCAACCTGTCACCACACGAGTTCTCAGAGTTAGGAATTTCATTTACTCAGAGATTTTCACATCGTAAGTTGCTCTAAGTTACAGTGGTGGTGATTCGTTCCTTGCAAAACTGAAAATAGTACATGCATGGTCCAGTGCAGGGAGAACCAATTTTTTTCTCAGAAGAAGGGAGCATTAATGTGGTGGTAGCACAACTTCGATTCAACATTTACAAGTTTAAACTTGTAATCCTTTGTATTGGACACAAGGCACATCTTACCCTCGAGTTGTTTCAGCACCTTAAATGTGAATAGCTGTATGTATTTAAGTATCAGTTCCATGAACTTTTTGGATCTCTAGCTGTGTTGAGGGTGGTTCGATCCTCCACCGAAGGGGCAGTCATGAATGTGAAATGAATGAATGAAACCACAGGGATATCAAGAAATCCCTCATCCACTTTTGCAGCTTACTGTAAGTTATCCGATAATTGCTGCACACAGTAATAGTGCAGAATCACGCATCCACTTTGAACACTCAATTGTAGACAGCTGTTCCAAGTTCCAGTCAGACTTGAAGCCACCTGTAGAACTGAATGCAGAGGGAACGGGAATGGGGTGGGATGTTCCAATGAGAGTGATGCAGTCTTTTCTTTGGTTGTGTTGTTCTGAGATAAAAATGTCCCAAATGATATTCAGGTTGTTCGATGTGTCACTCAGTCTGGACTTCCGTCTTGATACAAGTGGTTCTGTCGAGTTATTTGAAGGGGAACGGTAGCGGATGTTTCAATTTCAACATAAACACATTTCAATTCACTGACAGTCACGACTCTAGTGGTCTTATTTTTGTAATGACATCTCATCCAACATTATTTCAAATTTCCTGCCGTAGTTGTACGTGGCAAGATTGCATGAAACATACCGCAAAGTGAGGTATGCGTTCTTAAGCTGATGTCTGTTTCGCTTTAAGAGATTCTGTCGTGATTTAAGGAGTCTTCTTTTGTGTATCATTGGTGAGGAATTTGAATATGAACCTCTAGAATGATTTACAAAAGAAATGATGGTTAGTATTGTTTTCAGCTAACATTGAATACAATACGTTGATTTTGCATGTTGAGCTCACCAAATCAACTTGTGGAGGTGCATGTGTGATGTCATAATTCAGGTTAAATTTTTGCTATGACATGGTGACTTGAAAGTGAGTGAAAAAGCATATTCATGAAACCTTTGTATTGTCTTTGATTTGTGTTTGTTTTACTACTGAAAGGTGCTTTCTTTGTTTGAAAAACAAAAATTTTGTATTGGAATTTATCAGGACTATTTGAAAAGTTGTACAATGGCTTTCCTCTGCTGAAGTTGGTTATGTCAGGTGCGTGGTGTAGCTAATGAAATTGTTTTCCAAGTGGAAGGCTCACATTGAACAGAATATTATCACAGTATGTACAAATTGAATGCATATTCATTTTCCTTATGACTTGCTCGCTTGTTTGATAATTTTTTTTTTTCTCGTGCAGATTACCTCTAGTGACAATCAGTTAGATGCTGATCCGGAGGAGCTCTACAACCGCATGACGATCCGGGAACTGCAAGAGTTAAGTCCTGCTGTAAGTCAACTGCCTTTAGTATGAATATTCAAATATACAAGAAGTAGATTAAGTCATTTTACGGCGTTAAAATTTCTGCAAAACGTTCTCTTTTTTTCAGGAATACGAACTTTAGATTTTGTCTGTCTGAGCTAGATTCAAAGTCAACAGCAGTACGCAGGAAATTTAAACAGGGTATTTAACTTTGTGTGCATGAGGTTTATGCAAGCAAAGAAGACCATCAGATGCCATTGCAGCAATTTTTGCCAAAGTTTCTATAAGTTAAATACATTTTAGCATCTTGAGCAAGGTATGCAAAGTTATGTAGTGATGCTGTTTGATTAACAAAGAAGCTGCAATGTTTACCATTAGGTGAGAATGAATACTGCCTAACTATCGGTATTTAAGAGCCCGTCTGTTTATATTGCAAGTGCTGTCAAGGAACGGCATCACTAACCCGGAGAAACCGTGTAATATGTGAAAATGTCACATCTGAAATTAGTGTAGCAGTAATAGCATTAAATTATGTTTTTTACAAACAAGGTTTATATTATCTGCAATATTAACTTTGTTTTTTTCTTGATTTTTTCCTAGATCTATTTTTCCAGTTTTTTCTGTTTTTTTTGTTGTTTTTTCTGTATTCTGTTTTCTTTTTTCTTTTGTTTCTGTTTTTTCTGTGTTTTCAGGATCTACTTTTTCCTAGATCTGTTTTTTTCCCTAGAACTGTTTTCCTCTACTCTGTCACAACACAGTATCCATGTGAATTGTGTGAGGTATTTGAAATGCCTGGTACCACGTCGCAAAATGCGACCCACCTTCTAGGCAGTTGCAACGTACTGCACACCAGTGCACATTGCAAGCGAGAACGACACGATGCAAAGCCGTCAGTTGTTTCTAATTCCTAGTTCATAGTGTGAACTCTAACCGCTGAAAGTCAGTGAGTTTTCGTCGTGCGGGCAAGCTTTCTACATCGGAATGAAAAATTGCTGCACAGAATCATTTTTGTGTAGCCCACTTTGCTACACTACCAGAATATTTCACTGACTCGAAAACCGATCGCCACCTGTAAAGATCACCACGGGAATATCCCCTGTGGTGTATCCAAAAAATGAAGGAAAGCGACCGTCAGTTGGTCTGGGTATGAGATGCCTCGAATGAAGCAAGTTATCAGGGTGCTCAATTTTTTAATTATTAACAGATCGAGGAGAGGAATAAATGGAAGAGAAAAAAAGGTAATCAAGGAAGATATTAATGGCTGGGAGGATGGACTAATAATGAAAGGTAGTCTTAATCCCTGTCACTTCAAAGAGAGATGAATCAGTCAAGGTTTTCTCTAATAAACAACAGAGAGATTTTGAATAGTTGCTTCAAAGGGATTCATCGAGTTTCATCACTCCAGTTGCGTATTAATGCTGACGGTAAATTGCCAATTATCTGAAGATCTTACATACAAGTGAAGCAAGTATGATACTTAATGGTCAAAATCACTGATTGAAAATCTGTGACCAGACACTTTTTACCATCTAGTAAAGCCCAATCATAGATGCAGTGACCCTATTTCCTTTAAAAAAAAAAATACCTGCAATTTCTCACATTTTCAGTAACCTTAGGAGTAGATTCATGATGAGTGAAACTCATTAGAAGCATCAGTGGGTGTACAATGGTTTCCTTTAAACTGTCATAACATCAAAGATAACAACACACCGACCTCCTTTTCAATCTGTAAAAATAAGATGACATCTACTTTTCGATGTCGGAGCTGCAGTGTTGTTGTGCTACGAAAATCGCCTTTATTTTATGCTGGGTTATGAAGATGCGTTGATATGTGTTCGAAGCGTTATCAGTGCGATTTTAGTTAATACATGCTTTGTAAGTCGTACTGAAAGCCCACGAAAATGAGATCCCAGGTCTGCCTTCCCGTTGTATAAGCCGGGAAAGAATTTCTTTTGTAAGAATGCCATTTCCACCTTCCTGTCAAGAACTTAATCTGATTAAAAGGGGGACATAGGGCAGACAGTGAAGCTTGAATTTACCTTTAAATTAAATTGTCATCTTTCACCAATTCACAAAGGGGTTTTGTGGTTAGTCTGCTGGCTTGAAAGGGTAACCCATTCCTTTCTTTGGCTTTGGTCTCATGGAAGATTAAGACAGCATTTTGCAACCTACGAAACTGCGAGGAAAGAATTTTTGCAATTGTATGTAATACTGCGCCAAAAACTAGAATAAAACTGCCAGCGATGTTGCTTTTTTTTTGTTGTTGAAAGCCAAACATGGGAAGAAGGTCAGGGGCAGTTGATAGGTGTGTGCCAATTTTGAAGTGAAAGACTCGAGTTGAGATCATAGTTACTGAAGTGGAATACAATTTATTGATGTTGCAATCAGTATGTTAGCTTTGTTTACATTTAGCAACTTTTAAGGAATATAACTGTTTTAATTCTGTTAATTTTACTGACATTTTGGGCGATACAATTATGATTGATTTATTTTTAGTGAAAGACAGCAATTTGACTCCCTTGATTTACCAGAAAAGAAGTATCAGATTAGAAAGCTCATTGCAAATCAAGCAATACATTAACTCAGCTGTTTCTTTACTGCCTGATTTCCCTTTTTGTATTCCTTTTAAAATAGCGTAAGTTTAGTTTTGAGCAAATTCTATCAGCGAATTTGATAGAAAAGGGGGGAAAAACAGGAGGAGAAAAGACTAAATAAAGCCCTGTTTACCATATTTACATTAAGTTTAGGGAACATCAGTGTATTACTGTTTTAATGTTTCCTGTGTCATGTTCTTCGTGTCCAGTAGTAACTTTAATACCAGTAAACCAATGCTGGTGTCTGTGTATGCGTCACAATAGACTTTCTGTGTGTAGCAGTGTTAAGAATTTGGCTTTGAATTTGACATTGTGATAAATTTCAGACCTTCCTTCAGAATTTGCATGTGAATTTTGAAAATGCAACAGCATTTTGTTTTCATTGCAGAATACAATTGTTTTGTCTGTTTCCCGTGTTTGTTTTCGTACTGTTGAACGCAAATGAATGGATTATTCCCTTTTTTCTTTTCTTTATTCTACCCACAATAATAATTTTCTAGTCACATCCAAGCCTTGACGAACAGTTCAAACAGATCGACTTCAAGACTGATGCACGGGTACAGGGATGTAATTTCATCTCGTTTAGGCTTCCATTTTGGCGATTCGATATCGTCGGCAGAGTCACTCGTTCCTGCAGTTTTAATGTCTCTCTGTATGTTCAGGTGGTAAATTTTAATTAAATTCATGCCTTCATTATCAGTTGAGATGTTCCCTGAAGCAAGCATTTTATTAAAGAAATAAAATGCAATAAAAGTAATTTTTTTGCTCCAAGTTAGGTTTGAATCCCACACTCAAATGCACTGCTGGATGACAGGCCATCGACAATGTGTTCAAGTATGTATGGCATACCTGGATATGAAAGCAGCACTGGGCATAGGGAATGGCAGAATCTTGCTATTTCAATGGATCAAGCTGCTGACAGTTCTTAGTTCCATGTTTCTAGATTGCCAGTGGGACTGAGCTTTGTTCAACTCTGCCTGCCTGAGAACGATAAGATAAATTAGCTACCTTGTGAACAGTGGCCATGAATAATGACGGAATTTCCTCTCGAAGGCATCACCAGTGATCAGAACGTCAGATCTGTGATCATCTGTAGGGTTAAATTCCTCCTAGCGTTTGCATCGTGTCCAAAGTTCTGATCCGTGCACCCACAGTCCACGTAGTGTCTGCGTGTACCTAAAGATCTAACTTCAAATAAGCTCATTGCATTAGGTTCATTGCATTAACTCATTGCAGTAGTCATGGTACAACACTTTGCATGGTACGTTAAGATAGCACTGTGGGTTTTTTTTTTTTTTTTTACATACAGACATGACAAAGATGTGGTCTTTGTTTCAGGATGCATAGTAAATACAGACATAGTAAATAAAATACATTATATATCTCAATAAACATAAGTCACCTGTACTTGAAATTTGGTTTTGTCAAGTAGTCCAAAATAAGTTTAGTACCCTTACACCAATCCCCACGGAGATCAAAGGTCAAAAGCGATATGTTCTCATTCTCTTTATGAGCATGCAGATGACATCTGAACGAGGTCAAAGTCAATTTGGGTCAATGACTTTAACAAAGTGAGGTTGAAGTCCCTTTATGACCAGCCTACCAAAATAATTTCAGCATTCTGGCCAATGTCTGCCTGCTACGTGATGTCATCTCCCTCCTTACAATTTGTTACACGTTATGTTCCCTATAAAATGTCTTCTCTAACTTGTATCAGCCCGTGCACACTGTCGCTGTGATTGTCAAGTGAACACAGCAGTAGTTTTGCGAAAGTTCCAACTCACTCCTTGACAAGTATATCACTGTGCAACCTGTGGCCCAAAAAGGGACTTTTACCAAGAAAAATGGGAACTCTCTCAGTAAAACTTGCCAAGTGCATGACCGACGTTTTTGTCGGTTTGATAATTCTCTGCAGTGGCACTTTCTGTCATTGTTATAGAACCGGGCCATAAGATACCTGTTCGTTTACTTCCAGTTGGTTTAAAAAGAGAAAGAGAAATAGGTAGTCATTGTTGACTCATTGTTTACTCCTGCAGATGTGACATGTCCTGTTGGCTGAGGATTGTTAGGTTGCAGTGCACATGCCATTAATATCCCCATTACTGTTATGCTGCACCATCTGAGAACTGAAAAACCTACCCTGTGCCAGTTTCGGCAGTTTTTTTGGACTTGATTTATCAGAGCATGAGTCGTCCTCTCACATATTGCCCTTAATTTCTCTCCTCTTCATCTCTGCACTACAGGCATTGATGAATACAGTAGGATGGCTACACAGTGGTGCACATCATATCTCGAACAACCAACTGCCAGCAGTCTAATGTGGAACATGTCTATTCTCAAACAAAAACTGCAAGTAGTTCCGTCAACTTGTTGATACGGAAACTGTGTACAGTAGCGCCTGGGAGCTCGATCGCTCAGGAGATTAAATTAGAGATAACAAGTTTGGGGGGAGGAAGATGAAGCTGCCGAGATGCAGTGTATGGCTAAAAGATTCTCTGACAATGTGCATATTTTGCTCCTTTTTCTTAATTTGCAATTGGATCAAAATTTTACTCTCCTGTCAGTGTGTGTGTGAACGTGTGTTTTTGTGTGTGTGTGTGTGGAGAAGTGTCCTCTCTTTTATTCATTCTATTTTCTTTAAATTCCTTTTAGGAACCACTGAACCATCAGTTTTGAGTAAAACACCTGGGAGGGTGATATTCTCTTCCATAAATACTCGAGTCCAAATGGTGAGGCAGTTTTTAGTCACGATGTGCAAAACATCTTTGTATTGGCAGTAGAAATTTGCGAAACCCTTGCTTCTAGTTTGTCTGTCGAGAATAAATTGATTCATAAACAAATTTGATAAGCTTACAAATGAACTGCTCTTTACTAGACCAAATAGTACAAGGCCACAACCCGTTTAAAAGTCCAAGGAAATCTGCAAACGTTGATTGCCAGTTATCCTCAAGAGAAGCTTGACTAACTTTCTGGAATCGCAGACTTTGCTAGTATTGTGATGTTGTTTCTTTAGCCCCTCGATACGATGGACTATCGGCTGTCAAACTCCATGGACAGGGATTGCTTGGGACTATCAGGAGGATTTCTCCACGTCGAATTCCTTACCCTATTAACTATTTCACCCGAGTCCCCATCAAAAGCAAGGTTTGGTGGGGTAGTCAAATTTCACCAGACTTCCTGCTTAACTCACTCGAGCATGCTCCTCAATATCACTACAACCCGATAAGAAACAGCAGCGCTGATGGAAGATGTAAACAAATGTGGATTTATACAAAGATAAGCAGTTAGGGCAACATCTTATCTTACTTATGTTGACCTTTATTCCCCCCCTCTTTTTTTTTCTGATGTGCTCAACGGCAAATATCAATGCCATTGCAGGGCCCAGATCTGGTCTCTCCCACAGAATTAAGTTACTTGCTTTTATTTTGACTGTTTCGTCACTGCTGGGGAAAGACCCGTGCCTAGTGAATGGCTTGTCTACAAAGAAATTTTGGAGAGGCAACATCGTTGAAATTTTGATTGGTTGGTTCCGTATTTCCTCACAATTATGCATTTAAAACAGTTTTGCTATGTTTAATATTTGCTTGCTTGCTCTATTTTGTGTTCACACCGAAGAAAAAGACAAAATCTGACTAATCCTGTTCCCCGTCAGTAAAAATACATCCAAGAAAGCATCTAACGGGCTTACAAAGTTTTCCAATTTTGCTTAGTTTCTGCATGTTTTGGTCCTGTGACATGACTTACCATTTTTATTGATTTCTTCCTGCTTCTTTTAACTTTGTTTATCAGAAAAAGTAATCAATCGCTAATATACTGTTATCTCGATATGGAGAGCATCAGGACAACATATCTGATGCCATACAAGAGAAGTTAGCTTTTCATTGCTTTGAAAGCTGACCCATGATCTGAATATTTCAGGGAAGGGTGGGGGGAGAGAAGTATTTTCGGTATTAACCCTAGATCTTTTGACGAACAAGTGAGCCATTCTCTACAGCACTATGTTTTCAACTGCAACCAGTTTGTATTGTCCTACTTTTTATACTTCCATGAGACAATTTGAACTTTGGTGACATGAATTGTTGTAACCGCATTTACCAGAAATTTCCTGCAAAGTGTTTGATTTATACTTGATTTTTATGTTTTAATTACCTAGTTTGTGCTTTTTTTCTCTGTCAACCTAATGGGGGGTTGCCCCTCTCACCTCTACCTTGGTCTACCATTGCACCCTGTTGGATTGCGTGTTACAGTGGCTCGCTGTCGTCCTCCTCACCAACAGACTTTCTCCACCAACATCTTCCCCAGCATGAAATGAGGATGATGCTCTGAGTTTTCGAGCTCTGAGTTTCAGTGCTCAGATTTGGGCCCCCATTTTGTCATTCTTGTGGGGTGCAAAGACCGATGGGCTCCCCAGTTAGCACCTCTGTAGGTTATCTTTGTTTACTTTTCCACTCCATTGGCTCCCTGGTCAGCTTTTAAGATGACACGCATAATTGCATATAGTCAAAGAGTTGTAACTATTTCTGCAGAGAGTTTATTAAGTATATCCTAGCTGCTTCTTTGTTTACCCTCAGTGGAGTTAAGGTGATCTATTGAATATTCATACACCTGAAGAGCATGGCAGTCAATCCTCATATGATATCGTACATGTTTATGCATTCTCGGGAGGAACGCACCCTAACCGTTATGGTACATCTGGATATCGCTTCATGTTATACCATGCAGGAAATGTTTTCTCGAGACACGATTTTGTGATTTTGTGAGAACTAGATGAGCATGGTGAAGATTGTTCACAGAGGATACTGCAGTTGAAGAGGCCATGGCAGCAAAATTCCCGAAAATTTGGATACACATCATCAGGGAATGCAGTGCTGCAGAAGCGCGGCGATTTTCGCAGCATGGCCAGTCTTAATTTCTTTGTGTCGACAGATTTCTTTAAAATGACCTTACATTTTGATAAATGGTACAGTATTTAAATCAACTCATCTTTCTTACAGCCAAGAAGATTACCATTAACTTCACCAAACTGACATTCCACCATTTGGTATTCATCTCTTTTCACTCCAATTTAAATTCCACCGAATTGGTGCTCAGGAAATAGTCGGTTTTAAATTGACCGATTGTGCTTGCAGCTCTAAAATGATTCTCACAGGTTTAACTCACAGCTTTGTTTTCCATCTGTTGGAATGTTGCTATGTCCAACATCTTCACCCCTTGTGTGGGAATGTATGACTGCATTTTTTACTTTGATCCTTCAGTTTCTAAGGCACATGATGGTTGCCATTACCTTTGATACAAATATATATGTGTTTAGATTCAGTAGTGAGTGCTAATCACTTTCTTCAAGTCACTCATTTGGTGTACCAAGTGCCAGGGAGGACATTTGGAGAGGGGTATTTTTACCACCCTCCCCACCGAAAAAAAAGTAATTAACAAAAGATCCTACATATACTGGGTCTTTTTTCACAAAAAGTGCCCTTTTTAATTAATGTGTAAAAATCCCAGTAAATAATGCTCTTTAATTTAACCTCCACTTAACCTGTCTTTTTCTAATATGCTACTCAGAGTTGCTTCAGCAAGCTTCAGGTTTGCTTTGGCTAACAACAGCTTGTGCATTTGTGCTTTTTTTTATTTGTAAGACTACACATGAGATATTTCTCTGTAACTGAATTAAAACTTTTGCTCCCCATGAAGTTTCCTAGGTTACCTTCTAAATTCCATTGTAGATCAAGGCTGGATGGAAAAACTGAAAATATTTTGTGCTCCTCCTATACCGACAACAAAAAGCGTAATTATCAGCCAGCGGTCATTTTGATTGCCATTTGTACTTGTGAAAAAAAAAATTGTTTGTCACAGATCAAGTGTTATTATTTCCTCTGTGTATAACTACTGAAAGATCAGTTTAACATTCTGGCTCAGATCAATCCTGTTAAAGGCAGGAAAGGGAAAGGTGAACCGCCTCATCCAAACGACGAGCGCATCTGCTTTTTCTGGTTTCTGTTTGCGATTATTTTTTTTTTCGTATCTCCCCGTCTTTCGTCAGATCGATTGGCTCAGCTACGTTCAGTACATGTTCCGAGGAATGGACATCAACATCACGGAGGAGGAGAGCCTCATCATCTTTGAGCCGGAACTGATGAAAGACTTGTCGAGGCTCCTGCAGAACACGGATGAAGTGTGAGTTCTCGAGATGGTACTCAAACGCTTCCCTCGACTGATTATCACGAGGCCATCCTCTTCGATACAGCAGCAGTTAAAGCTTTCAAAAGGCCAAGAAAAAGTGTTGTTCATTGACCATCTTGTTTGTAATACTCAAAGTTGTGACACTCAGGTACAACACACATGAATTAAAAGGCAAATACCAAAGACTGAGGTACCCTTAGTAAAAATTTAATTCTTCTCTGCTTTAAAACATCACTGGAAGGAAGACTTACTGACTGTCATCTTATGTATCCATGATGCTCGAGGTATACTTGGCATTACCTTCATCTCGAGGTAACATGGTGTTTATCTGTAGCTTGAAATAACATGGTGCTACATGAAGCTCAAGGTAACATGGCATCACCGTACACTCTAGGAGTGTCAAAACGTGGCTTTATTTGATGTCGGATCCACCTTTGATTGAAGACAATTGTACAATTTCAACACAGTGTTTGCAGTATCAATCATGGTGACAGGGTATTTTACGTCAGTTTCCCTGTATTTTCTCCTTCAACGGGTTAATACCTCAAAATTTTTATCAGACGAATGAAAGCAAAGCGTAAAAATACAAACTGTGTTAATATTAAGGTGGTACGTGATGCCATGTTGAAGATAGGCCGTTTATAGTCTATAGGCGTATGCTATAATGACTGATTCGTAGTCGTAAACAATGAAACACATACAACCAAAATTCTTGCAAAATGTGTGACCTCGTTACCAGAGTAGCGCAACTCTGGGTACATGAGAATGTATCACAGTGTGAAACCTGCAGTTTTGCCTCAACATAAGCGAGGGTATAAACACTCTGAGTGTCGTAGGGTACATGAGCCCATGACTAGAGGTGCCTATTTTCAGAAAGATTTGCCTGCTGTTTCTGATTTGCAGTCTGCCATGAATGGGTCCCATAAGTATGAATTCTATGAAAAGTACGAATACAAACTGACTTTAATTAGCAGCTCAAACTTGGACAAACTGAGAAAACACAATTAAAACATTTCCCTTGGAGGTGTTTGTCAGGCCAGTTAGGATGAAAAATTGCCAGTGAGGGGATTATGAAAGCTGAAATAATCCCACAGGACAGGTAGTCACTTCCTGCTGATATATTTTCAAGATGTGTGACTCTGTGTCCTATTTTGATCAACAGAAAAACGTTTTTTTAAAGTTTATCTCACAGCTTTAAGCGTACATTCTTCTTTATGTATGTTACTGCAATCAATGTTTTGGTACTGAAACAAAGAAAGACAGAACAGCTGCTAGTTTGAAATTATTTCCTTGGTCCTCATTTGCATGACTGTTCATTCTCTGTTGAACTATTTGATGTTATTTGAGCACTGAGTTTGGCCAGTGTGGGCTTTTCTCTAAAGCTTTAAAAGCATTAGTCAGGTCTGGGGCTTCTGACTTCCTCTTCTTTCACAATAGCTGCGATCTTTCCATTAATTTCTTTGTCTTGCTGGATGTGGTCAAATGTTGCTCTCCCCCAAAATCTTTCACATCATATAAGTTGGCCTATTTAAGGTGAATTTAGACCATTACTGTTTTGCGCTGAATACAGTGGCTACAGTGTTCCCAGAAATGGTATCAGCAGTCATACCTGAGACAGCAAAAAAGTTTTGTTTTTATCATCTTTCATCATCTTCAGTGTCAGTGTTATGAATCTCTCAGGCGTTACCACCCCCTACCTTGCACTGCATGCTGAAATATTCTGCTGATGTGTGTAAACACTAGGCAGATAACCGATTCAAACTTGCTTTGTAAATCAATACGTGACCCTCATGCTAAAGGACTCGTACCATCTTCCCATGTCACCGATCTATTTCTGTTCAGACCCGTTTTTTTTTCTTTTTTCTCTGTGTCGTTTGCCCACCAGACTCCTGAGAAATTACATGGTCTGGAAGTTTGTGGCCATGTTCGCTGAATTTCTCAGCAAGGACTTCAGGGACGCCGAAAACGACTTCCAGGAGGTCATGTCCGGGGCCAAGGAATCACAGCCAAAGTGGCGCACCTGCATCACGGATACGGACCAGAGCTTGGGTTTTGCCCTCGGTGCTCTCTTTGTCAAGGAGTCTTTCCAAGGAGGAAGCAAGAAAATAGTAAGAGAATTTGAAAGTGCCATTTATATGTTTCCATGGTAACATGTATTGAACACCAAGTGGAAATAACATCGTAAGTGTGCATGATGTACATGTTATTGTTACAACGAACATTTTGGTGTGGTCTTGTCTCAAGACAGGTTACTGTTCTCATCTGCATTCTGCAATTGTTTGTTGCAGTCAAGACACTGGTCAGGTGATCCTAGAGAATTCCAGTTATTTTAAATATTAAAGACCAAAAGACCTGCATCTAGACAAGAACTGTAGCTTTCATTCAGAAGTTGCAGAGTAAAACACCGCATGACAGTTTATTTGGAATTGTGCTTACATCCATTACTGTTTTTGAGACTTGGCTTTTCAACATTCAATGAAAGCGATGATGTTGAGTGTTGCATAGTGTTAGTACTTTAGATGTATGCCTCTAAACAGATGTCAAAGGTCGTTTGAGGCGATATCTCGAGTTCAAAAATAAGGGTTCATTGAATGAAAAATATGTTATTTGCAACCACCATACCAACCGCGTTCTACTCGCCGTTTGTAGAAGAGTTCGTAGGTCGTTCGAGGTCACCCCCTACAGTGGTCAGATCACAGGACCCTTTGTGAACTCAACATCTCATCTTGCGGAGCGTTCATAAAGTTCTCACTCTTTGTGATAGGTCCTTTTTTAGGAATGTTTACTCATTGCCAAGCCATCTCATTCAAAGTTCTCGGGTCATATTGTCCTATTATTTCTCCTTTTGTTAGCATTTAATTGTCCCCTTTTGTTAATTCTCTGCTGGTGTTGCTTTTTGGGGACAGCTGACCGGTCCTTTTGAGGGTGACCAGTGGTATAGCTCTGATACTACCAAAGCGTGAGAATTCAGAGAGGAAAACTAGGAACAGTGTCAAATGAACTAGGAGGCTTCAGCGCACGGTGTTTTGACGGTTTTGAAATGTCACATGAAGTCATATGGACTTAATCAAATCAGAAAAGCCATGCAAAAGATCAATGTTCACCCTGGTCAGACCGTAGGGATGTGTTTAGGTTGATTCTCTAAAAGCAGTTTTGTTCCTCGCCTTAATATTAGACAAGAAACATATGCAGTCAAAATTTAGATATTGAAAATCATTCATGGTTGCATGCTGTTCCTCATGCACTTTGTGATTTTAAGTTTATGTTCACCTATCTCAGTAGATCTGTCATATCAAATATTGGACAGCCTGTCAATTTGGTATCTTGGAATAAAAATACTGTTTTCTTTTGACCCTTGCATGTCATTCTCCGTCAGGCATCTGGCATGGTAGAAGAGGTGAGATCGGCATTCAAACGGAACTTGCCGGACCTCGGATGGATGGACGACGAAACGAGGAATGCGGCAAAACAGAAGGTGAGTGACCCTAAAAATGATTTCGGCAAAAAGAAAGAAAAACAATGTATGCATGAGGAATCATGTTGTACACATCATGCTGCTCATACTGACACTGTCAGAGCATGGAAACATTTATGTAGGAAGATGTGAAAGCAGTGCTAGCTCTAAGGCACAGGATTTTGTGAATCCCAAATTCGTCCCCTGAATCCCACGCAAAGTCAAATCTTATGCCGGAAAATCCTGCCAAAAAAAATCCTTCCCGCAGCTGAGGTCGTAGCCACAACAATAAATAAGTACAATAAACTGCAGTAGTATGTTTACCAAGTGACAATTTTCTTCTTTTTATTCCCTTATTCCCTCCCAAAAATTTTTTAGAGAGCGATTTTCTGCCCAGGTTCAATTCCTTTATAGTGCAAACAGTGGTTGAAAGGTGTGTCACCATTTTTTGACATTGTTATGGATGAATTGTACGATTTCGACTTTCGAGATGGGGATGGCCACATACCTGTAGCTGGGTATTAACAGATGGGTCCATTGTCCAAAAGTCCCTGATGGCCCGGTTTGAGGAAAAGAAATAGGTGAACACAGTCAAGAGCAATCATTCTGCCATCGCTACTGTTCGTCTGGGCCTGATAGATCAGCGTTGGACCCGAACAAAGTCCTAGCTAAGCTACTTCCTGGGATGGCTAACACTAGGCTAGTGGTGTGGACCCTTCGGAGGTCTTAGTGCCCTCTCTCAGGAACATTGTGAGCCTATGCATTTTTGCCACGTGAGGTTGACTTACAAAATCTTGTTTCTTGCGGCAACGGCATTGGTAAGGCAAAGAAGTTGCCTTCAGGTCCTCTCTGTCAAACTGGGCCAGGTGAGGTTTGAAAAACATGGGGTCCACATGGTTTTCAAGCCCTCATTCCTGTCCAAGGGATAGGCACTTACTTCTTTGGAGAGATTGGCTCTTCCTCATCCATCACAAGAAATACAAAATAGTGTTCGGTCAGACCAATGAAGTGGTATCTTCACAGAATGAAGGAACAGAGGATTTTTTGCATTAGCTTGTTCCTGGCTCAGAGAGAAACCCCAGCTCTCATTGACCTTTGGACATCTCCGTTGGGAGTGCTGCTTGTATGGAGGCTGAGACCGAAGTTCCAGAACCTTCTCTGGTTTGTGATACAGCTGAGGAGCGTGGACCCACAGAGACTGCCGTCTCCAATTTCAGTTCCATTGGGTTCCTAACTCCAAAGGATCTCCTTGAGCGAGGTGTGCCCCACCCCTGCGACCTCTGCAACAGGCTACCTTCTGTAGACCGCTCTCTGGTGCAGACTGAATCCTGTGGAACTGGTTCAACATGTGTCATGTGTCCCTAGCTGATATGCTGATCAGTGCTTTATTTGGTCATATCTTGTGGTATATCTGGAAACCCTCATGGCAATTGATGTAGCTGCATTTAGAACATACAATTGAAGGCAACGTAAAGTGCTTTGATGCCAAATTTTACAACTGATGTAGTGTTGTGTATGTGGTTTCTGTATTTTGACTCATATTTTCACACACATGTGCAATACATACAGTAGCTAATATCTCAT
The DNA here is from genome assembly GCA_009801055.1 of Stichopus horrens. Lineage (NCBI taxonomy): Eukaryota > Metazoa > Echinodermata > Holothuroidea > Aspidochirotida > Stichopodidae > Stichopus > Stichopus horrens. The sequence continues at coordinate 6,893 of VJOZ01018762.1, read as the reverse complement.
TATAGTATGCTATGATACAGCTTTAACAAAGTGGTATTTGCCTTTTTTTATAGGCAAATGCGATCTTGGACCTCATTGGATTTCCAGATTTTGTGCTGGATGAAGAAAAACTAGACAAGTATTATGAACGGGTGAGATTAGATTTATTATCGGAGCCATTCCTCTGTGTACCATTTATGATTCAGAGTGTCCCTTGCGTGACATTACACCTCGATGTTGGTGTTAATTTTTCTCAGCCTAACAGTGGAATTACAAAGAAATTCCAATCATAAAAGTGTGGTATATGCAGCAAGACCAATGGAGGGTTTCTTTTTTTCTTTTCTCATATTGCTGTGTCCGACATGCAGGTGGATATCAATGCCTCGGCGTATTTTAGGAATTCGGTGGAAGTTTTGAGATTTTTGGTCCAGTTGCAACTGGAGGGGCTCAGGAAAGCCACTGACAAGGGAGAATGGGAAATGACCCCAGCAGCGGTCAATGCCTACTACACACCTCTTAAGAATGAAATTGGTGAGTTTGGGATTTTATCTCAGGCTTCGTTTCCATGCGGCACTCTACTATGCGTAAAGCCCAATGGGCATTTGATCGAAAGTTAAACGTTGCTTTGAAGCCACGCAGTTTTGATGGCTATCTTTTAAAATTTCATAACAATCACAGATTATTGTATATATATATATGGCTGTACCTCTCAGTTGCTTGAAAGTTTTCAAGTTAAGAAGTTAAGAAAGGCTGTTGTTTGAGGTCAAGTTCAGATAGTATTCTTTTAAAGGACATATTGAAAAATGAAACCAGGACTACTTTGCTGAGACAATCCATGGATATTTTTATGGCTCTCATGTTTAATCTTACCCATATAATGATAATACAAACAGCTATTGTTCATCGTCAGATGAGGTATTTGTATACTCTTGCTGATACCATAAGCCCGATACCGCAAGTTGTTACAAGGCTGGATTGTCAGCGTCATACCCAACCAACTACCCCACTCATCATTTGGTGGTTGAGGAGTTTGCGTGAGCCCCAGAATAAGAAACATAAAATAAAAGAAACTGTCAAAGGGTGGAAGAGATTTAAAATTTCTAAAATGGTTTAACTGTGCGTTTACTTAAAATTGTGCAAATATGGGCAATTGAGCAGATGCAGCTAAAAATATGAACAGCATTGCTTTCGTACTTTGTATTCTAGTGTTTCCGGCCGGCATTCTTCAGGCTCCATTCTACGACAGAGAATACCCAAAGTGAGTATGAAAAAAACAGCCCTTGTGTTCAGGGGCGTGAATCCAAAATGAAATGTAGGAGGGGTGAACAGGTGTAAGTTGACTGACAGGTTTGAATGATTAAAAGCTGCCCGAGCAGGAGTCTATGCACTGCACTCTTTGATGGCTTTGAGTGTATTTGACATGACCAATAGATCTTCCCCTGGGGTCTTGGGTAACATCCATTAACATGATCAGAAGAAAGAAGCCGGTTATCTCTGAGGTATTTGCAGAATTGTGAGCATTCAAATGAAGGTTTCTGTATCTTCGAATGATTCTGTATCTTCGAATGGTACTGAACAGGGCAAAACCGGTCAGACATTGCATAGGCCTATACTAAGACAAATAATGGTCAACTCGATGATTGATAGGTGAGGCCACCAGGGTCTAGGGACTGAAGGTACATATATTGCAAAAGTTTATAAAAGGACAATAAAGGGGTGCATGTCCAGGGGTTTTAACTGGAGACGGAGACTGGCCTGAGGGCATATGTGACAGGACTATCACAATTGCTTCTAGCTGGGTGTATAAGGAAATTTTGGGCTTTTTAAACCTCCCAGATGGCCAGTAATGGCATTATTCTTGACCATCCTAAGCTGCATATACTCAGCCTTGAAATAGGGATATCATGTCTGCAATTCCTCAATTCATGTAAAAAAAGAAAAATCAATCTATGAAAATGGTTTGGTAAATACATATCAGATATATTGAGGTGATACAAGGATCATAATGAATTACGTATCCTCTTCCATTTTCTGTAAGTACTTTGCAAATATTTGAGGCTGAGCGCATAGGGTAGGGACTCATGAAAATTTCTTTTTCTTTCTGTGGGGGAAGAGATTTTTGCCCAAATGTGTTTTTTACCAATTACCATCTAAACTACAATGAGTTAACGCATCCATGAAAAATACATATGTAGGAATTTCCAGAAAACGTCTCATGGAGAGCGGTTGGAAACCCTCAGCGAAATTTTGACAAAAAAAAAAATGTCGGTTAGGCAGAAGATGAATGTGAATAGAAAGTAAACAGAAATTACCATAGCACTGCCAGGGTGTAATGATTGGGGGGCATATTTTGCTTGTACATCATTGATATCACATATGAAGCCTCTATCCAGGGTTTTCGGGAAGGGGGTGGGGGCCTGGCCCGAGGGCCAAATAAGCTTTTTGCATGAACTTTGGTCAGCACTATCTAGTCGGAGTGCCACCATCGGTTGGCGTACCTGAAAAATTTATGCTTTACAAGTCCCCCAGATCGTCAGACACCACACTTCCTGGGTGATCTGGGCCTCATGTACCCTTCCTGGAAATAGGGCTCACATGTCTGCAGTTTCATCATTGTATTCAAAACCAGCACTAATTTGATTTACGCTTATCAACAATATTTAGATTTTACTGTCTAATGAGAACAGGTTTTTTTCTCTTTGATAAATTTTTAACTAGTAGGTGACCTTTAACAAAATCTGGTGCAATATTTTGCCTCTATTGCAGTAATCTTTGACGAAGAAATTTCGGTTTCAGGAAAGTTATCTCTATAATTTTTACTCTCAGTACAGGTGCTTGTTAGTTGCTACAACTGTCAATGATTGCATGGCAATGAAGAACTTGTTCTTGTATGATAACTTTTGAAAATTACAGTATTTTGGTAGATGAAGAATAAGAAGAGTGAGAGGGTTGTAAGGAAAGAGGTATCCCCACCCCCAAATTTAGATGCAATCCAATGCAATCCAATCCAATGCTTCTTTTGAAGTCATAAAGTATGCTAGATTGAGACATGAACTTTCTGACTGTCCTCACTCCTAGACTGACATATGAGAAGTTCGCATGAAGTTTCAGATTTAATAAAAATTTGTTTTAATTTACAGGTAAGCTCACAATCTGGCACAATATTTGATATCTTTTTACATCATAAAACTTGCTAGACTGAAATGTGAAATATTTTAAGCGGCCTTTTCAGAGACTATCGTGGCTCTGACTTTGGTTTTGTTGATGGGGGGACCTTCCCTGGTCGTGACGCCTCTGATTGTATATCAACAATTCATTGAAACACACGTTTGCAGAATTTTTACCTAGGTTCCTATTTTTTGGGTAATTTTACATTTTACATTTGTGTATTTATTTATTTCCTTTGTCCAATGACATGCTAAGACAAAGAAACCACTGCCTGTGAAGCGTTCGGATGTTGTTATTTGGGATCTGTAGATGAGTCTAAAGTGGTACATGAAGATCTAAACTTCATGGTCATGCAGCCAGCCATTACATCAGTCACTCACCAAAAGTGGGGACGATATTTGCTACAATGTCGCAAAACATTTCTCTTTACAAACTGTGGGGGGTGGGACATTTGATAGATATTATGTCCCCATGCTATCAAAATGTGGGGGGGACCTGTCCTTGCAGGATTGATGCCCATGCTTGTGTTCAAACTTTATCACAGGTCATCTCGCAAAGGGAACAATTTATTGAATTTCGTTTTCATCTTGTACTGTATTGTGATTTTTTCAAGGATATCATTCGATCAGTAGGTGTCCTTCAGTTACTCTGCTTTCACACTTAGTTTCATACCTCATACATTGTGAATTGTTACTTTGAAACATCTTCAAAATGATTGAGTGGTTGCACCAGGTGTTCTTGTTTGTTCCTGTTGTTATTTTGCTCTAATATTCAAGATATAATGGCTAGTAGCACTTACAGACAAAGAAAAATGACCTTCCCTACTAATGAGGGCTTTTGAAAAACACCAACCTGTGCTCATCTTCCATTTATGTAGAGATCAAATCTTCAATAACTTTCCAGTAGCCATTTACTTTTATGCGTATGATACCGTAACACCCAGCAGTAGTATCCAGCATCAATCATCTGGCACAATACTGGGTACACAAACTGCAATCTTTAATGGTGCAATTTAGCACACAGTGTCTACACCACATGATTGGAAAAAAAAGAAAGTAAGAAAATAAGGTTTGTTAGATATTGGTCGCAGAATATTAACAGCGGTTGCCGGGTATAAACAGAGGTTGCCAGATATTAATTGCAGTTACCAGATATACATCAAGCTTTCTGGATATGAACTAAAGGTGGTTGGATATTATTGTATGGGGTCTTTTTGTAGGGTTTGGGTTTTTTGGTTGGTTTTAATTTTCACGGTCTCTCCTTCCAAGGTCATTAAACTTCGGTGGCATCGGCGTCGTCATGGGCCACGAGATAACCCACGCTTTTGACGACAAGGGAAGAGGTTACGATAAAGACGGCAACCTCAACCAGTGGTGGAACAACGCAACCATCGATCGGTTCAAAGAGCAGACGAGTTGCTTCGTGGAGCAGTACTCGAAATACAAAGTCAACGATAAATATGTAAGTTTGATATATGTAAGACATGTCATGTTATATCATGCAGTACATGCTGCCCCAAGAACCAACTTGCGTCACACCATTCATTTCATTTTTCATTATTGTTCTTTGCCACGGCTTCCACGTGATCATGAACCAAGTATCTTGATTCGTGAGTTACAGTTCTTGTGAAACACTGTCCATGCCACATGGGTTTCCTCATTGGAAGCTAGAATGCCTACCTTGCAGAAGATTAAAGTCTTCATTCAATGCAATAACTGTCAGGCATGTAACCACATTACAGAACAATGGTTTTTATTTGCTCTTGTCACTCTGAATCTTCATCACAAGCTTTGCTGGCCCATTCAAACATGTTCTTAGCTTCATATGGAGAGTTGTTGATGTGTTGCTTTTTATTATTGATTCCTTGCAGAAGGCAGGCAAGGAATCTATGCAATGTGTGTGTGTGTGCGTATGTGCGTGTGTATGTGATGCTTTGCTTGTAAACACGATATCTCAAGAAGGGTAACTGAGGGATTTCATACTTGGCTTGTGGATTGCCCATATGATATAGAGGGTCCCTATAGTTTTTGGTGAAGGCCAAAGGTCATTTGAGGTCACCAGAGGTCAGAATGAGAAAACCTTGTAAACACAATATCTCCAGAATGGTAGCTGTGACTGATGTCATACTTGGTGTGTGGTTGGACATATTAAGTAGATGGTCCCCATTCTTTTTGGTCGAGGTCAAAGGTCATTTCAGGTCCCCAGAGGTCAAACTGTAAAAACCTTGTAAACACAATATCTCCAGAAGGGTGATTGTGACTGATGTCATACTTAGTGTGTGGGTTGGTCATATTGATTGGATGTCCCCTATTGTGTTTGGTGGAGGTCAAAGGTCATTTGAGGTCACCAGAGGTCAAACTGTAAAAACCTTGGAAACACACGATATCTCCAGAAGGGTAACTGTGACTGACGTCATACATGGTGTGTGGGTTGAACATATTGAGTAAATGATTCCTATTGTTTTTGCTTGAGGTCAAAGGTCATTTGAGGTCACCAGAGGCCAAAGTGTAAGAACCTCGTAAACAAAATATCTCCAGAAGGGTGATTATGACTGATGTAATACTTGGTCTGTGGGTGGGTTGGTAATAATGAGCAAAAGATCCCTATCGTTTTTGGTCGAGCTCAAATGTCATTTGA
>VJOZ01018751.1:0-14862 GCA_009801055.1 Stichopus horrens | reverse complement strand
ATATACATATATATATTTGTGAGTTGCTGGGAATATATATGTATATACTGTACAATACTATTAATACTGTGCTATACGCATTACAGGACTACATGGCTCTATGCACACACTCTAGCAGTGGTTAACGCGCTGTCTCTCTTTTTCTGCCATAAGAAAGTGGCTTCTGCATATATTGACAGACTATCGTGATGGAAGAGATATACCATCTTGTCAAACGATTCTTACTCACAACTCCCGTAATTCACTAGTATTTTAGAATACTTCAACCCGTCAGCCAAGCAACTTCGCTTAGTTGTCATGATGGATGGTAAGATCACTGTTCTATCATACAGAGGTATCCTTGCAGTCCACTTCGCTTTAATTAAGACGGATTGGAAATGTTCACTCCATCTCCGAAAATGGAGAACATGAGTCTCTCATCTCCACAGAACTAATGAAATTCCGACCACGAGATAATGGAGACTTATTCTTGTTTTTGACATGATGCGGTAGAACCAGTCAACATTGGAGTAATCCGCATCAAGTAAGCCTCCATTAAAAAAGGAAGGAACTGACAAAAGCACAGACAGACAGAATGACAGACTCAAGACTTGTAAGAATAGGAACACCAACTTTAACTGCTAAGCATGAGCTAAAAAAATTGTAGCTGTGATCAGAATCAGGTATAGACTTTGTTTTATTTGAGGCATCTACTGCGATTGAATGTAGTTGTAAGGAGGGATCAATCTATACTGCCTTAAGACTGATTTATTACTTCACCCGAAAATCACGAACCACATCAAACTACCCTATGTTGGGGTCTAAGAAGATATAACACGGTTACACTATACTTGAAAAGTACAGATTGTCCATCTACTCTGTACTGTGTATTCTGTCACGTGCATTCTGCATATTACTTTGTCGGGGCTCATCAAACTGCCAACCTTCACGTTGCAATTTATGCAATGTATAGAATAGATCTGTGGCTTGCATTTCGTACTTGAGGCTTGTTAAAGACATGCAAATACATTCAAGAATAGGGGAACCTCGTAATACTATTTGTATCAGCTTTGACAAGCAGTAGCGACTCATCAAAACAAAAACAATGACGGTTTCTCTCAAGAATCATCTGTTTACTCATTTTGAGAAATATTTTAGGTTATGGAAGGAAGATTAGTAATTAGTGGTGGAGTTGTTGCTTCTACTTGTGTGGGTTGAAGCTTTATTGCATTGTCGTATAATCATAAAAGTAGACCGACTTCAAAGTGAAGTTTGATTGGGATTCTGTCACATCACATACATGCATTAAAGGGGTTACGTGACGGCGCGCTGTTGAGCAGTCCTTCTGAAAACTGCAGCGATGTACACCATAAATTTCAGTGTCAAGAAAGTCCATGATTACCTGTAAGCAGACAATCACCTCAGCTAAAAACAAAATCCTGTTGACTAACGACATACAAGGAGGTTTTGGTGTTGCGCGGTACTTGCAGGAGAACCAACAGTATACAAAGAGGATTATTCAGCAGCACACTCTTACGTATTACGTGACATGTCAGTGCATAGTGATAGGAAAGAATTAAAAGACATTCACACAAATTAAAATTTAAAATGTTTGAAATTATCTAACGTCTACTTTAGCACTGAACTAACAGGCTCTGCAGGTTCCTGGACTCTGAAGTAGTAAATTTGGATACATAAGAAATTTCAAAACAAATTGTACTTCACATTTTTGGAGGTTACTTCTATCATTTAAAGTACGACATACGCTTCAATAATAACAAGTAACAACTGCTGCCAGACACAGCAGTTCAGTCAACGAACAAACAACATCGTCTTCGACTTTGTACAGCTTGTCTGTCCTTACACTTCAATGGAAACCATACAGTTGTTAGTAGTGATACGACGGTCAACGTTTGTAGTCTCTGGTGACCAGCATTAGAATGAGCTTCATAGTCAATTTCGACGTTGCAATCGACGGTCACTCTCAAGGTTTTCGACAACAGTGGCTCCTTTAGACATCAGTGGCTCCATAGATTTCCCTTTAGGGAACCCATTTGGAAAACCTAAAAGAAGTACCCTCGAGTAGAAAAACAAAAAAAATATGCTGGTCTGTTCAGGAGTTATTCTTAGAAAAAAAAAAATTGGTTAAGATAGCAATATTATGACTTCGTGCAATGCTCTGTGGTAGATTTATTTATTTGTTATATTATTTAATTTTCATGGTTTCAATTTTCTAGTTTCTGCCAATTAATCGTTTGAGTGCTGCTCATCTAACGTCAAATAGAAATGCATTTTATTTACTTTCCATATAATTCCTTCCATTGCATCTATTTCAGTTGACCTTGGACATGTATCAGAGCAAACTAATTCTCCTTCAACAAGCCCCATCTCTGTCAGGGATTCCTTTGGGGTCTTTAGAGGTTCTTCAGAGGTAGGCTTTGTATCTCTTTTAGAATGCTGGTCGTGCTCAGTCTCGTCTTACAAAATGTTACTCTAAACTTCTAGAAGCGGCTTACTTTTCGGAAACCGCAAAGTGAGAGATAAGTTTGCAATATCAGTGGAAGAGAGAAAAAGACAAGGAATGAAGCGCGGGAAATTGAGGGAAAAAGTATGTCAAAATCTTTCTCCTTTGTGTTTGTATAAGAAAGAAAGCATGTTTCGAATTTTCTGAATGTCATGGGTCTCTTTTTACATGGAAGGAAGCGTTACTTGACAGTTTTGACGGTTTGACCAGCATCAGCAAAGCTGGTAAGAAAAAGAATACTTGAGAATTAAATTTATTCTTTCTTGAACGTGAATTACAGTGTTTCATAATATTGCAATACTTCTTGTATTTTCAACTTAAAATTGGGTTCTTTAAATATGTGCACTCGTAGGGAACTTTTACTCTTTGGGATAAACTCGTTATATGTCATCATGGCTTCTTTTATGGCTTTGTACAAACGAAGACCGAGAATCTGTTTGTAGCAAGACGGTGGGTGGAGTCTTTACCGTGCTCATGCCCATATGGTCTTCGATTCGAAAACCGACTCCACAAAGCTACTTTAACTAACACTTCTCTCAAATCTGCACAACTTCGTCTACATATTTTAAACTACTTGTTATATACGGAGTAATCAAAATGAGTCAAAACACTTAAAACATTGCGCATGTATTTTCCACACAGACCGCTACTTCCACAGATACACACGAACACACGCACAGCTAGCTCACTCATTGAAATTTTGATCTTAATCCAAGATATCTTTTTACATCGAGTGGTTTAAGTTGCTGCACACCTGCCATTAATATTGCTCTAACACCTAATCCATTCCCCACTGCGGTGAAATCCAAGCGTCTGTCGTTTTGTTGTGAAGTCATCCACACGCGATGAGCACCGACCTGCAGTGTGTGGGCAGCGTAGCATATACCGCTGGAGGAAGATACACGTTGATGCATAGTATACGGGGTTTCAGTCGTTATGGTAATTTCAACTGATTTGAATCAAGGTTTCGTCCTCAAGGTCTACAGTAATGGGCTTACCAACATTAAGAAACTAAACAACGGAGTACATAGGAAATAGGTTGACACTATTTTTAATACCAGAAGTATCGACCTTGATGTGTATATGAGTACATATACATCAATGTAAAATGAGTTCGTGTGTGTGTGTGTGGCAATAAAACAGACGAGTTTGGCAATTGCTATAAGGGTATACGTCATTTGACAATAATAACAATAATAATAACAGCATGTTGGAAATGTTTGAATAACAAGTAACAGACCTTTACTATTTACCGAAGTACAGCAAGTACTTTCAACTTCAATGTAATTTGTGTGATGCATGTTTGTCACATTCAGCATATTGCGGTGATCTGAAAAAGGTATAGGCTATATCAAATAGTCATAAATGAGTAGGCTAGGACCAAACGCCATCGGACATACCAATACATACTGGTTTTCAATTGTATGTACATGACGTAGAGGTAAAGGTAAAGAGGTAATACCAGGTGGTCATAACAGGTGTTCCAAAAGACTGAAAAATGGTGGTCTGTAAACTAAAAAAGAGGGGAAAGAAGAAAAAGAGCAGAAAACGATCAGTCACTTGTTTGCAAGACTTCAAAGTTTGCTTGAAACTACAAATTGAAGTTAGAACTTGTTACACACTTCCTATGAAAGAACATGAAGATTGAGCAACATGAAAGTTACTTTGAATCAAACATTAAAACATAATTGATCATTGATCGTTTTGAAGTACGCTCTGTTCTCTATCAGCCCAGAGCACTACAAGACCTCTCCTCACGCAATCGCTTGCATGGGTCAATGTACTATATATGCAACTATATATAATGGAGAGTTTGCATATACTGTGCAGACACTACCCCAATCTATATCTAGGCCACACCTCTAGGGGCTTTACTGCAAATGGTTATCTTTTCCCTGTACATCCATGCTGGCTTCGGGCTGTTTACCAAAAATTTAATTATTGCGAGAGAAGATGACGCAAAATTGCTTTTCTTCCAAACAATTAAGTAACATTTTCTAGTTTGTGGGTATATGGTAATAGTTAAAAATGGAAAAAAAAAAATCATAAGATCATACCGGCATTGGCGCTAACGGTCAAATGAGTAAACTTCACTGAACTTTTCGAAAAAGGTTACGATCTTTACTGTGAGTCACATGTTGGTGTATTAATTGTTTAGCTCGCGGACACCGGTTAGAAATTGGAAATGGCTGAGGTATATTCTTCATTATCAGTTTTTTATTTCTTTGTTTTAATTTGCAAATGTGGCTTGAAACGTGTTCATGTCAAAATAATGCTAAACAAACGAACAATAAACAACATAAAATAAAAAATCAGATTAACAAGATTGAAGGAACACTGAGAAGTAAACCAATAGTAAAAAAGTAAATAAGTAAGTGATGTCATGTATTATATACACATCCTTTTCAAACACACGCATAACCTTCACAGTAGGTGTTAGGAGCTTATAAAAGTAATACATACAATTAACCTAACATTAAGGAAAATGGTGCGGGTGTACAGGTATCATGATTATTAAAGGTATAGTGTGTTAAAGAAACATTCCACAACATTAACATTAACAGAAACATTATTACTCTTCTATACCGTCCTATAGTTTCTATTGTGGAGTTTTAATTGGAGTGTAGATAACAGAAATGACACAACTTGCCATATTGAAGTACACGGGTCGATGATACGGCCCAGAAATAAATCGATTAACTCTCAAGCTGAACATTGTCCAAGCAATAAAGTTACCGATATGTAGCAAAAATGGGTGTCATCAAGGACAATATCTGTTTCATTGCTTATTATTCAGCTTGAAATTTCAAGTACATTCACAAAACCTATTTCCATTGGTCCCAACGGTCCCGGTGTGCTGATAGACATTAAATGTTAATGGGACCGAAAAGCTCCTTTATTATAGTATGCTATAGGTCAAACTTCACGAGGTGAAAGTTTGGGAGTTGTTGCTACGGTCGGTCCCTTGTCAGAGCAGTATTTCGGTAAGATAAGCCACTTTTGTGCATATAGGTACCGTCATGTTACAAGATATTTTACATCTCAGCTATACCGATGACCTGTTAAGTCAGTGTTTATGCGGCAGTGTTATGCCAAATCACCATACCCCACCATCATCACCACCACCACAAAATGTAAATAATAAATTAAAGTCTCTCTAAATGTTAAAATCCCCAATTAACGATCATTATGAGCACCATATGTACATGAAGTTCAGTTGGGATGGCGACCAATGAAAATTGTCAATTTGTGGCAAAAAGAAGTAGGTTGTCATGATTTTCCAATCAATTCCCTGAATAAAAGATTCAACGAGCTCCTCTAATCTGTATAAGCAATTATGGTTAAATGAATTTCATGTCGAGTTCGTGACAGAGGAAACAACTCCACGCACCTTCAGGAACACCTAGAAGAGCAATTCTGGTTCCAAAATAAAATATAGCCACTTGAATTTATCGCTCACATTATCTCCTCCTTAATATCACATTATAGGTGGTTCAATCTTTCAAGATTTTGTGATTATCTTTTGAAAATGAGAAGTCGGTGAAGAACCTTCTATCATGGATGATTTACAGTAACTATAAGTTTCATTCCGTATGTTATGTATTTCGTATGTCCTAGTGAAGCGGGTTTACATGCTAGTAATTATATGGGAGATGGACTGCCGTGGATCATGTGAGTAGTAATATATCTCCTTGGTTTAGGCCACTATGGAGTAACCACCGACTAGATTTTCAGACTCCTTGTAACCACGCAGACGATCGTTATCAATATTCCTAAGGTTCTAGTTTTCTCTTATAAAATGTATGTTGTGTAGTCTACGTTACCTCGGTATTAATTGGAACGTACCTGTCATATTGGTAACTACGGAATCGTTCCCACTAGTGTAACATGAAGTTAATTATATATTTCTCCTGTGTTTCAGTTCCCCGTAAACTTCACACCATTTTCATTTTATATTGAGGTTGTAAATTCTGGCGTACGATATTGAGTGCCTTCGTTCTTGGCATTTAAAGGCGATGCAAATTTTAGCTCTCTAGGTCTGGTAATCTCATTTCACATCCACAATCTTCATGATTGCCAATACGCCTGCATTTAATTCCCAAGGCATTTTGCCTTCTTCCAAGCTGCCTTGAATATATACCCGATGAAATCTGAGCTTACACCCTAATTTGATTAAGGTTCCGTGGCGTAGGCCTCTCTCTGAATAAATTTGCTCGGCTAAAAGGTTTCGCCTAATAGAAAGCAAGCAAGCAGGCAGGCACGTTACTAAGGGCTTTTTATAACATGTAACAGAATTCCGTATTTAATGCGTACAATGTGCCATAAAAGACCAAACACAGACGACCGAAAAAATGCGAACGAGTTCAATATTTGGGCACAAAATAGATACATGAGAAGAATACTCTGTTTGCTCATGAGATGAATTGAAGATAGAATTCAATCTCCTGCTATGACAATGTCTCCTCAGCCTATTTACCTAGATACATTCTTATCCGTTTAGAGTGCTTGCAGATTCAATTGACAAATCTGGAAGGAAAAAAACCTTATCTTAAATCTGTTCAGTTGGAAATAGACTAAAATGTAGTTAACCCTTCCCTTGAAAAAAAAAAGAGAAACAGAAATCTGTAGAAAACTTTGAACAGGATAAAATCTGTTTAGTGACTCATTGACCGCGTACGTTCACAGATTGACACAACGGACTACGGGAGATACAGGATTGAACTTAAACGAGGGCGTGTTTCTTCTTTTCTTTTCCCAGAGTTCCTTGTATTCTATAGGAGAGTTGATGTCACGTGATTACGTGAATCTGTAATGGTATAACGACACTCAAAAAGTAAATTGTCTTCGTCTTCAAATTAAAGGTGATAGGTCGTCTTATTGCTAAATGTCTCATGTGACGTCACTCTGTCTCTTTTTTTCTTTCTGTCTCGTTATTTTTTCCTCTCTGCAAACGACACTATTTTGAGGTCTTAACAGATAGCAATGAACCATCGGTATTGCGTGTGTGTGTAGTATACGGCTTTGGTAGTATCATAATAGTAAAATGCACTGCACACAAGTGGGTTTGAAAGTAACGATTTGCAACGACGTTTCCAGAGAGTTTTCAAGAAGAGACTGACGTCACAAGGAATGTTAATAAGAGGACCAATCACTTTCGAGAAAATCACTCACAGTTATGTCGTGTAAGATTACAAGAAATATGACTTGTACCCTCTTTCGCCCTCGCACGCCTGATATTAATCGCAATATGGATACGAAATAGATACGAAATGCATGTAGTGATGGAACAATGAAAGATGGCCTTGAAACGAATTATATATTCAAATCATGAGAATCGATGTAAAAAAAATGAGAATAAAACATCGAATATTTATCCAATGTTATCCAATTCTTGGCCGCTGAAAGCAAACTGGAATTAGATCTTTCTGCATTGTTAACTTTCATAATCACATTTCACAAAACAATGAAACATGGCACAATTACATGACTGTTGCAGTAATGAGCGATAAATCTGTTGGTAACTGTAATCACAGTAATCCTTTGTACCTACATTTCGTAAATTCTACAGAAGAGCACAGCTTAATCGAGACATTTTCCAAGACTTGGTAAACACGGCATGGACAAAAATACAAAATAAACTGAAGAATCCCTGGTCGCCTCACGTGACCCTTCTTCATATTCATACATGCATCGTAGAAGACAGTTGACGTGCGAAAAAAAAATATCCTCTCTTCGAACGAAGATGTGAATTTTCCAAATTTCATGAGTAGAAATATATGTCAGACATATCTTGTAATGTAAATATTGCTACGCATGTGACGTCACAGGAAAAGTAATGTTTACAGCTCGAGACTCAGGCCTACATTTAACACACGTTTTCAAGACAAATTATTGGGTCATCCAGTGACATTTGGAACGTTCCATGTTCAAGGGTTGTTAGAGGTTTTCACCCAGATTTTTTTTTTAATTCTGTAACAGAGTCATGCTAGCCTCTGCGAAAGAATAAATATCAGAGTGTCGTGTACAAATTCTCCAACATGACAATAAAGAATTTCGTTTATTCTCCCTTTCTTTCCGTCAAGTCAGATTCAATATTTAATTGACGTAATCCAGTGATGTCATTTTTATGTAGGCAGATATCTTTTTAATGTTGAGGGTATATGCATTCACCGTAACAGGGTGTATGTATATAGAATCTACGAATACACCTGTGATATCTCAAAACACACCCGCTTTGTCAGATGAGTATACGGTATGATTCAAGTGAGGTGGTGACTCATATAATTATGTGTGCCGCATACCTCACATGCATGAAACCAACCTGTTCCGTCACAGCCATAACTGCGGCGCTAGTTTATATTGAGATTTAAAAAACAGGGTATTCCAGTCAAGATGAAACAGCGGTATAGATATGATTTTCATAATGCTTTGACACTACTTACTGATTATAATAACCATAAAGATCATCATACTTTTGTATGATTATCATATTTTATTCACCTTTTCTTTCTCCTTCCAAAGAAATTAGACATGAAAACAAAACAATAAATGAGCAAAAGCTAAATAAAAACCTTTAATATAACGTTGATGTGCTGTCCCACTTACATTGTTCGGGAAAGCAAACATCAGTGTAAATCCGTAACGACGATTTGACTGAATTCTTAAGACGATGATTTGACTGAATTCTTAAGACGATGATTTGACTGAATTCTTAAGACGATGATTTGACTGAATTCTTAACTGTGCTTTGCTAAACAATTTTTCAAGTGCTGTAACTTTCGAAGAATCTCCAATGATCATAAATCCAAAGTGGTTTTGTATCGTTTTCGCTTTTACATCAACCTTAATTGTTTCTTATGGCTCCATTACCCATCTGCACAGTATTTAAAGTATAAAGTGTTTCCCTATGCATTTGATAATTGTAGTTGTTCGGGCTGCACAGATACATATTATTTTTTCCTCTTTCTTTCTTTCTTTCTTTCTTTTTTTTGTCCCATCAAGCTATAAATTCTCGTGCATAGTCATAACACAAATTATAATATTCCCCGGGGAAATCTTGCCACATATATTTCGCGACGATGCACCCTCGGCTTCATTTTCAATTTAAGATGCCAAATATGCGTGGACTAATTTATGATAGAGGGTAACTTCAAGAAAAAGTAATCTTTGAAGGAAGAAAAAAAAGAGCCCAAACCTTTGTTGTGAGGAGGAAAAATTGAAAAATGAAGAAACAGAGGGAAAGAGAGAAAGAGATAGAGAGAGAGAGAGGAAGAGAGAGGAAGATGGGAGGTACATTGCAAGCTTTCTAGAGTCAAATCAGTCTTGAGCGATTCCATGGGCAGACTCATCTTTCAATGATAGGAGCAAATTTCACCTTGGCAGATTCGTGTAATCTTTATGCGCATAGCCAGATAAAATACATAACATTGCTTTCTTCCAGTAAAATGACATATAGTGTTTTGAGCTTGTCGCACGGCCAAGTCCGAAAAAAAAGAGACCCACCGTTGAGAAACGCATTAAAATTTAATTGGAAGAACTAACGACACAGATTTAAAACAAAGTTGCTGATTGAGGTAAGACGACGTGTATGACTGGTATACCAGGATTTCAGCAGACAAGCAAGTTCTGACAGATTATTGCTTTGACACTGTCGATGATTTTGGTAGTATTTCAAGAGGAATTTCAAGAAAGTTTGTAGGGAAAATTTCATCTACCCCCTTTCTCAATTCTTAAAAGTGGCAAACTTGTTATGTTGATAAGCTCCAAGAGAAAGTCATACTAGTTATGTACAAAGTCACCTTTAGATATGAAATAAAAGAGGAATAAAAAAAGGCAAAATGAGTCAAATATTTTTTAGAATTCGTAAAACCTGTCACTGAACCAAAGTATCATCAGCCCAGTAATTCTGTTAAAGCTTGTTTTCTGTTTACCAATCACCCCTGCAACAGAGACCTTATATCTTTATGTGTAAAATGAAATCTACTTGCAACCAGTGTTGCTTTATGATGCTTTCATCAGCAAAATCCCTCAAAAACAATGACATTTTATCATTTGGTAATTTTGCAAACAAAGGTTACCAATATCTCTAGAAAGGATCAATAGACGGATCAATAGGAAGGTTTCTGTCGCAACCCTTACTATTAACTTCTAGGTAGCAAAAAAAAAAAGAAAAAAGCTAATCACGGTGTAACTTCTATATGGTCATGTAGAAAGAATAACCACTTGAAAGCTTTATGGAGATGTCAAACAATATTTTGGGAAATTTTCTTGAAACAAGATTAATTCAGAGTCCCAGGACCCATAATTACGGATGAAAGGAAATACATGCATGTTTACTAACACGCAATGGAATTCTGTGAGATGCGATAAGCAACGCATAGCTCAAAAGAAGAGAGAATTACACATAATGAAATAGAAATGGTGACCGTGCAATAGTTTGAATGGCATGAGACACACACCTTAGTAAGATGTATGCAGAAAGTCAGTACTGTATATCGTTCATTTTTATTATGAAATAGGTTTATATTTAATCGGTCCGCAGAGGTACAAAACAGGTGGTTCTTACACTTGTTAAATTTAAAAGACACATTATAGTAAAAGAAGAGAGAACTTCACCAAGAAAGTGAATTAATCTGCATTTCTTAATACTTCAGTGGTAAAGCAATTCAAACGTTTGAGCGTTTGCGGTCGCTATAGTGAAGTAAGGCATAGCTAGATTAGATTAGCTACAGACAATCCTATAGTTAATCTCACTAAAATTTCGATGGATAATTATTTCGTGCCCTCGGTCATGAAGAAAGAAAGGCAAACCTTGTCGATATAGGAACAGTTCATTACATCATCTTACAAATAATTCTAGAGAAAAGTAAATTGTTGAACCTCCCCCAAAATATAACAATAAATACGACAGTAAGAAAGAAGTCATGAGAACAAAAAAAAAACGCGACGTTTTCTTTTATGGTCGCACAATTTTTATACCATAACATGTGCAATACATTCCTTACAGTCGGTCCTCTTACTATACAAATCATGGGCTTACGTCAAAAGTGCAATTTATGTTCAATTCCACTCGATCATTAATTAAAAATCTCTCCTCTCCCTGATTGATTACGGTTGTTCCTTTTCTTGTTAGTCATGGATGAAAGTGTTCTGTTTGACATCAAAATGAGGTTTGTATGTTCTTCGAACACACGACGGGCTTGAGAGCAATCATCACAGTTACAAAGCCATGATCTACAGGGTCACTTTTAAATCCGTTGGCAAAATTCGGTTTGCCTTGCTTTACTCGTGAAGTGTATATGTACTTATACTTCCCTTGTAGAAAGTGTAACTCAACGGTAGATCTGAGATTATGAAACAACATGTTTGCTGATATGATTAAAATGCTGAAAAGAGAAGCTGACATATTGGGTTGGAAATACATGAGACGTAACTCTATCGTCACTTGCTGGCAACACGATGTTACCGGTAATGTGATTGATATAGTTACATATTCAAGTATGACTAAAGAATCAACTATACATGGACCCATATCACGGATTCATTTTTTTTTCTTTCTTCTGTTCTAAATTTACCAATTTATCTTCATCTTTTCCTCGCCCTGCTCTACTTCAATCTTTTACAGATGATCGAACCTGTGTTTTGTGTCTTCTTCTTTAGATCAAAGGTAGTTCTTTGGGCGCAGAGTTCCAGCATAACTCGAACAAATCAATATTAACAACAGGGGAGAACCAACGATGTTGACGGTGTGCTTGCTTGTAAGTTGCTGGAATGCTTTTAGAGATTCCGAATAACACCCATTGCCTATTGATTGGAAGAATTCTAACAAGTATTTGAATTATAATATAAAAAAGTCTCNNGGGGGGGGGGGGACGGGATTATGAAAGAGTTCTCCAGCGTCATCGCCTGCATGTTTTGTCACTTGGAAGTTCTCCGCGTGAGAGGATAATGATAACACTCCATTAATTTGGAAGGTATAATGTTGCAAGCGATGACATTTAACAAGGACATACGTTTTGATTATAAATTCTACCTTTTGACCTCAGAACAACGACCTACATACACTTAGAAAGAACAAAACACTTTTCAAATATTGTGCGTTATACATATTGATTTTCAAATACATTTTTTTATCTAGTAGCACAACTCAAACGTTTCGGGTTACAACGGATTTTCTTTCTACTACCATTGAAGTCCAAGGAATGAATGCGTGAAATTCTTACGAGATACCAGTTTTAGTGACGTCATACTTACGTCACTAGTTGCTTTAATGTGTGTCTATTACTAATCATCTTCACTATCATAATTCTCTTGATGAAGTCATTACCTCTCCAACTGCAATTATAATTGATTTGTTACGTTCTACCTTAATAAAGCTCTGAGAACAATGACCTATTTTGTGGGACGTTATTCCTGGATGTAAAGTTCTCATATACTATCATCATTTCATATGGAAAGGAATTTCTTTAAAGCATTATTTAAATGTTTTTATTTCCTGTATGTTTGTGTGTTTATATTTACAAGTGCAACTTAGAAGTGAAAAATGTCACACTGTGTATATCATTTACTCTGTATATATTTGGCATCAGTTTACCACTTTTTTTTATTATGTAAATTAGTTTCCCATTTATACTCGCTTAAAGCACTAGCCTATGCTTCACTGCGTCATAGCTCAGTTGGCCATTGTTTGAGTTGGTAGCACCCTCCTCAACTTTTAAAATAAGGGTTTTCAAAACTCCCAACTTCACGAGCAGTGATCTGTATATGATCGACTTCGTGAGGCCATTACAGAATTGTCTTGTTCTTTTTTTTTATTTCGTTTCATTTCTTTTTTGTCTTGGGGTCCTTTTTAATAACAGCAAGGATCATTGTCTTCAACGTTTCATCAAAACGCAAAGGTCCAGGATCTATAAATAGGAAAATTAGTTTGCCATGCTAAACAAAAAAGGCAAAAAACAAAAAAGAAATGTAAGTCGCAATCCTAACCCCAGAGATAAGAAGCACTTCTTAAAATACGGGGTAAGGACTGGTGGAAAATCGGTGGACAGTTTTTCAAGCACCGTCACATAATATTCTTATTTGGTTATCCTCCAGTAAAAAGACACACCCAATGGTGGCATGGGGGTGCATCTTTCATGGGGGAGGTGGGTCTGGGTGAGTCTCAGATGGGTTCCATACATCAACACTTACATGCTAGTTGGATTTGAGGATTAACTTCGAGCGGACCGAGGGGGTCCACAGGTTCCGCAAAAATTTTGGATGATAGTCTTCTCTGGGTTTTGCCCCCCCCCCTTACCCTCCGAGCTGCCGGGACCAGTACTTTCCTTAGCCACGTCGCCTCTGGATACACACCAAAACTGAAATATATGATGTTATAAATCAGGAAAACATTACTTTTATTTGCTAGGGGGGGGACTTTTCAAAACCGTAAAATATTATCCGCAGTCGGATATGTGTACCATATACTGAGTCGATAAACCATTGGATCCATACTCACGGAATATCATATAGTGATAAAATTATCCACATCTACTATGTGCTAAATGAGATAATATCTCTCCCACATGCATAAGTCCGTCAAATAATTGGGACAGCATATCGGAGAAATTGTTTTATTCCAGGTAAACCATTAAAAATGTACTTTGTTTCTTAGCTTTTCTATTGAGAAGTCTGCATTTATTACCGGTATGCTACATTATGTTATTATGTCTCTAAAATAAACCTTGATATTGCCTTGCCAAAATGTCGCCGAACTGCCGTTCAATGTTGTAACTTGTATGCGTATAGCATTTGCGTAAACGAAGAGGCCGATGACCTCACGCTTACAATGTTTCTTTAGCTACGTCCTCCAACGTAAAAAAAAAATTATGAGAGGAAATTTGATGCTGTTGAATGTCCCCGCACATTTTCTTTTAGGCATCGTTTTCATATGAATTTGGTAAAGGATAACTTACATAACGTAGATACAAAATACAGAAATGGGGGAAAAAAATACATGTTGGTTATATGTCTTATGGCTTATTTGAAATCCGGTCATACTTCTCTCCATCTGTTTTCCACATCAACGTTACCATGACAACCTATTGTATTTATACAAATATAGAATTTGGATGAATAAACTAGGTGCAATTACAACCTACTGTANNCCGAGCCTGCATCATTTGTATACGAAAAAGAAATAAATTTTTGTCACAAAATTTTAAAGCGTTTACCATGAAATCAACTACATCGCCAAACATTGGATTAGTCTCACGTGATTTCCAGTATTACGTTGTATTCAATGGCAAAATAAAAAGGGATAAATATCCCATCATTTTCAAATTTAATTCAACCTAAAGTTACCAAGAGATTTGAATTTT
>VJOZ01018746.1:4106-19100 GCA_009801055.1 Stichopus horrens | reverse complement strand
TCACCGTGTTTTCTGAGGTGGGCGGCGTGGGCCATGAGCGATTTAATTGTTTTCGTCGCTCATCCAAAGAAAATGCAATTTGTTGCCCTTTCTTGTCATAAGAAATAGAATCAAATAAGATGGAGACCTTGGAGTACAATATTCTGACTGAGTGACTGTCTACAAAACTTCATTTTTTTTTAGCATCACAAATCTCTAATGGGGGGCACAAGATTTTCCAGGCTGGGATTTGATATGGTGTTATAATTCAGTTTTCAGACTAGAGGTGGCTCTTTTTGTTTGGGTTTGATGGTGGGATAGTGCTCACGGTTTTCGAAAGGAATGCGTCAAGTTTAATCGAACCGATTCTTTATTACCCGAACCGACTCTCTGCCTACACACTGAAGGTCCCGAATCTAAAAGATTTATAGCCTACGGTATGTTAAATCATGAGGTTTCAAAATACGCAAGAAAAATGTGACAGCCAGGACGAAGATCGGTTAAGTGTACTCGTAAGCTATGCTGCACTCTGAGTTTATACTCGTTATCGTGGGCCACAGAACACCCATTTTTAACGATAAGTTTACTACTGATGACGCTGCTCCACAATTGATTGTAACGGAGCAAAAACAGGTCTAGTTGATCATAAGAAACGATACTTTGTCATATTATTATTCAAAAGTACGTAAATTCTATAACTGATAAGCACATTTTCACTTATAAAAAAGTTGAAATCGTTTCACCATTATATGAAACAAGCTCATGTTTCACCCAGATGTTTCTGATAAAAAAAAATCCAGTCGTGTTCTGCGTTGCCTTGTTGCGTTAGTGTCCAACGGCCTACTCCCAATTTTTATTTTAAAGTTTCATCGATGTATACAATTTTTTTTTATTTAGATATGCCACAGAAATATGAATCTAGAATTCCGAAACTCCATGTGCATAAGTGAGGAAAATTGTTCAAAGCGAGAGTGCACTTTTTTGTGGTATTTGGTGATATGCGTTCGGATATTCAGACATAAAATTCGAACCCCCGGCTGCTCTCGCAATGACGTGCGCACACTAACATGGAATTGTTTAATTTCAATTTCGGTGTAACCATAGAAAAAGTTCTAAATTATGTTAATAAATTATCATATGGGTTCTTTGTGACTGCACAAAAGTTTAGTGTGTGCTTAAATGGTGATTGCACAATACTTTGTAATCTACATTTTAATATTTCCGTGAAATGTGGAAAAAAAAAACACCATAGTTGGGACCTCTAAAGTATATTTCGCACTAATTTGAACACTTGTGAAATGCTGATCTGCTTATTATTATGGACACGCAAGTAATTTACCTGTGAACTACATTTCATCGCTGTATTCATTCAATAGGCCCATCTGCCGCTTAAAATGTGCCCCAAAACAGCGCCATCTTTCGTATGTTCTTAATTGCCTTTTACACCAGTCTGAGTACCTAAGAACTGTTGATCTGCTATAAGATGCATGCCATAAATGTGTTTTCAAAGTTTCATCGATGTACTCAATATGTGGGTTAAATGTGACCAAAACAGTCGACTATTTGATCTGTCATCGGGGACATACAAAGAGTGTACTCGCAACGTTTCATCGATGTACTCGATATGTGCTTCAAATGTGAAAACCATTCTAACTATTCAGTAAGGGTTTTGCACCGTTTTGTGTACTTAAGAACATCCAAATCTGCAATCAGGACCATGAAATTGACCAGACTGCGTTATTTTCATGCATGTACTCAGAGATGTAATTTAAACGTATTTTTGGGCGGTCATTCAACCCTCCCCCACCTGAGGACGCACCATTTTCAAAACTTAGGAATGTCCATCGCTATGTTACCTCACCACCACCTTTCCATTCATGCAATCAAACCTTTTGTATTCCAGATGTAAATTATATACATTTCCGCTAGCTCTGCAGAAGTAAATTCTTTTTTTCACGCAGTCGGCAGCTCTTAGGAAGGTGCTTTTAGAACATTTGAGAATTGCGCCCTCTGTTACATAGCTTCCGCTGCTGCTGCCTAGCTGCATCAAACAATCGATCTATGAGTATGACAGGACCACTTCATCAAATCAGTCATCTGTTATAGTGCAGGTACATTATACATCTCTTGCACTAAATATCATGCATTCCGGCGATAAGCTAGCTGTTGACACTTGTAGGCTGTGAGTCGCTGACTAATTGTGTGGTAATCAGGGACCGTGCTTATCTGATGGGCGATAAAACTCGGGATGAAGGTCCTTAAACTTGACAGGGAGGGTTGGTTTACGAACAGTATTATTTATCAAGTGAGACTGAGAGGGAGACAGTGGTAAGTTCAGCCTGGGTAACAAATAATATTTTTGAACCAGTGACGTTATTTATAATAATGTAAGCAGTTAGGGCTTGAACTAAGTTGCACTTGTAGGGCCTAGGCCTAAGTTGCTAATGCTATAGGCCTACTCTTAATCTTAGGTCTAGTCTAGTATTGCAAAATAGCCTATGTTTTTTTTTTCAAATATGACATTTTGTTAGGGCAATTTTTTTAGCAAATCTGGTTTCTCATAATTGCTTCTGTACTGTTACATGTCAGACTTTTGGTCAGACACAGGTACACCTGACCTACTGGAAAAACGTTCAATGCCCTAACTTGACTTAGCGAACCATTGTACGTCCTAACTACTCCTAGTCTTAGCCTACAAAAGTAAGTCAACACTCAGGTGCCCAAAACTTAGAAAACCTTGAGGGAGGCTAGGTTATGCCTATGAGTAAGTGAAGTCTGAGGGTTCAGTCACATATTGCACAGTTTCAAATATTGAGTAAAACTTGATGCCTCAGTCATCAGAAAGTTATACTAAGAGTCTTAGACCTACATTACTTTCACTGGAATGTTTTACCCCTGTGAGAAGATGTTTCATAAAGTTACTTTTCATTCAGTTTGAAGTCCAGTTCAATATGACCTTAGTGATGTTGAACAGTATATTTGATTTTAATATTGACTTATCTCAGGGGAACCAAATGGCAAGGGTAGATTTAATTTGAGTCTGGAGTAAACAGTGAGACCTACAGTAGGCCTTCAGCACTTATGAATTTGCTTCAAGTGGCTAATAAAGCAAATAAGCCATTAAAACAGCTAAAGGTGTTCTCCCACTTTAAGGGATTGGCCATTGCAGAAAATTGATATTTCATAAACATTAGACTTATTTTTCTGTTGGTAAAACCATACAGCATCTCAATAACATGTTCTGTTTGGAATCTTTCGTAACTTCAAAATGGTATTTACATTTTGAGAAATGTGAGATGTCACACAGGCATTTGAACTACTTGGAATCTTGGCTTTCTTAGACAAAGCATTCCAGATTAACACCCGTTATTGTAATTTTCACAACATTATAGAGTAAATCTACAATGACCAAAACCTAAATTTGTCAAATTTCAAGGAAAAATAATGACTTACTGTAGTGCAATAGCTTGCCTCCATAACATGGCATTTTTTGCAGCCTTGAGGCAACTGGAAATTCTTGACCGGAAAAAATCTTCCAACAGTGTTCAATAACTTGAGTTAGAAACCAGATGTTGGCATGCAGTTAAAAGATGCATGCAGTGAAAAATGATTGTACTTTTAAATAGAACACAAGATCTTCAGTTGCCAATGAAAGATTTCTCTAATCTCAGAGTTGTGACATCTTAAGTTCTCTGAAAATGTGCAAAACTACTGAAACAAATTGCAATTGATCAAGCCAAATTACTGTATTTGTGTTTAGTTTGTTGTTGACCTGTGGAGAAGTTCTCCGAGTTAATAATTTTTCTCTCCATACAAACTTTGCTCTATTGTTGCCTGGCAAGTTTGAAACTCTTGGGTTATTTCTTATCCCACAGTGATTGATAGTTTGGATTTTGACCCCATTTTGATTGACAAAGAACAATAAACTCTAAACAGACATTGACCATGGCTACTTACACTAACGCAACTCAGCAGCGTAAAGGGCTAGCCAGTAGCTTGAACATTATCGTAGAGGGAGAAGTGGACGAAGGAATCGATTTAGACAGTCCATCGAGCACAAGTTCTGCTCAGGATTCGATTGGAAGTTCAGGACAGTTGTCCAACGGTGACACGACTTATTACTACAGGGACAATCAGTACAGCCACGTCATGCCAAGATCATCTGGGAGAGTTGTCGATGAAAACAGAACTCTGAGATTTGTAGGGAGAAGAGGCCTGGCAATTGGAGATGGAGAGGACATCAAAAGCTCAAAGGGAACTGTTAGAGGTGTCAAAAATCGTGTCAGGGCCGGAATTGCCAACTTTGAGTTTCATCCACTGCATGAAGGGAGTGTAAGTATTTTAGCACCGTGTATAGTTGAACTCTGAATTGTTTTCAGTAGTTAGAAACTTATTCACATCATTAATACTAAGTACTGTATGTAGGATGTATAATACTGAACGAAAGAATGCCGGGGAACTACTACAGTAAGAGATGCACAGTACTGTATGTGCCCTGTGAAACGGATCATGAACCCCAGCATCTGAAGTACTGCACCACACTGTAGGAATGTGGCATTTGAACCTGCCACAGTGTAGTAACAAAAATGATTTGGTACAGTAATGGCATTAAATGTACTGTAATGTTCATCTAGTCCGTGAATCTGCAGAGACGTGGCAAAAGGTTTCGAGGTAACAGAGGAGGCCAAATAAAAGATGACATGACAAAGACCTAAGACATGAATTTAAAAGAAAAATAATGCTGTTATGTCTTATGCACAATTTTAACTTCATGGACTTCAAGTTCTCACTTTTGCAGATCTCTCACTGTGTAAATGGGAAAGGTTGCAACTAGTTTTCTTTTAAGGACAGGCACTGTCTCAAGAAGGTTACTGTGCTGTAGTTTGCACTACAAGAGTTTGCATTCAATATCATACTACAAATTGTTTTTGGACACTCAGAGCTGTAAACTTCAATGTTCGTTTCTTTTTTCTCTCGTCGCTTGTTTCAAGTTTGCTTGTCCTTGAAGTGGACATGTTGCACTCATGCATCAGCTGACTGCATCGGTAATGTACCGACGTCCCTAATAAACTACTGCTTGAATTCCGACTCCATTTGCGTACAGAGTGTGAACTGCTAGGATTCGTGTGTGTGGACTTAAAACAATACTCAATTTACAGCTATTCCTTAAGACAGGATAAATTGCCACCTTTTTTGTAGCCAATCATCAGATTTGTGCAAAGAAAAACTCATAAACACTGCATCTATAGAGACGTTGGATCTAAGATGAGGCAAATCTGTAAAGAACTAAAGACATACACACTGTGCCTACACTGTTTTGAAAAGCATTACATCATTTAGAAATGAATCAGCGTCGTGAATAAAGACAATTTGATCAAGGATGTGCCATATAAAACAGCATATTGTTTCGTTTCATGTTAAAAATGTTTTCCCCATGCATGCTCTGTATATATGCTGTACAGTAGCATTAGTAACAACTAAGAAGATACACAGGTGTGAAGGATTACCTTGCAGTGTATCATCAGTCCATGTAAGTGAATGACAAGTTCCATTTGAGAAGTGAAACTAATGCATACATTAATGCACAGTAGGCTACAAATTAATGTTGCATGGAACCATGTACTGTACATCTGTGTTACCCAAGATTTACAGTATGTATCCAAACATTAAATGCTCCCTGATAGTGCTGTAGCCCAGGTACTGAAACTGGTACCATACTTTTTTGTCCTTGAAAGAGTACCGTTCAATACCTATACTTCACGAAAGACAAGGAAACAGGCATGCCTGACAGAGCTCATTGCATAGGTCAGTTAAGTTTGCAGAACACATAAAATTTACTTAATATCCTATCTGTCTCCCCATGCACTATGCTTTCATGTTCTAAACTCTATTTGGTACTTTAAGCTCCTAACTAGTCCCTTCTTTTCAAAGTAGATAGCCTCTTTCCATTACTAAACTGCAGGATGTAGCCTAAGAAATTCATTGAAGTACAAGCAAAGTAACGTTATCACATCTCTGAACCTCCTTCCAGCAAATGTTCGAAGAGGATGTCGGAAAAATAGTCATCTACACGACAAGCATGAGGATCGTACGACAAACATTCGAGGACTGCCAGTTGGTGCGAAAAATCTTCCAGAACCATCGCGTGCGATATGAAGAGAAGGACCTCTTCATGAACGCTGAATACCAGGATGACCTCATCGCTAGGCTGGGCGAAGGCCATCCTGTCACCCTACCGATTATCTTCATCGATGGAGAATTGATTGGGGTGAGTGTGTCATTTTAGATGTTCGTGTAAAAATTCCTTGCCTGAGAGTTGTCCATGTATAGGAAAGACACTGGCAATAGACATAAAAATATCATGGGTGCCAAAAGCACAAAGTTGATATACGTAAATGAAAGGGCAGGTACAGGCTTGTAAATGTAAAATGGGATGGTGATTTAAAGAAAGGGGTAAGAACAATTTACTAGAATAAAAAAAAATATATACTGTGGACCTAAAAGACTTTTCATTTTCATTACATTGCTTACTATATTTGCACTGAGTGCAAATTTGTTACTAGGTTTACCTGCAGTCCATATTCAGTTGGGTACCCAAGTACCTGAACAATAACTTTTGGTAGGCTGTGAGTTCATTGTGAAGTGGTGGTTCATCATTTTGCTTTGTGTGCTAATACAACACCATGCACTGTATCTCAAGGGAGGGCATGACAATGACATGTTACCTTAGTTTGGCATTCGGTGCATACAGTACATGCCATATTGTGTCACAGGTACCATGCACTGTAAATTAACTGGTGAAACTTTGCATTTGGTTAGCAATTGCAGAACTGGGTTCTGACATGGTCGATGAGGTACTGTACCTGGGTACACAGTGCAGACAATATTTCATACTCATTCTCTTTTAGGCAGTGGCTTGTATGAGATAGAAAAGAGTGCACAGCTCCTGTTCTCTGCTTGGTCGTACTACTTTAAGTGCATGTTTCTGTGTTTGTCCCATTGGAGCTCTGTATGACTGTACATCTATATATGATTATGCAGGTTTAAGCGTTTTCAACTGGTATCGTGAACGTGCTGTAATGTCAGATGGGCAGTGAGGTGTTCTCTGCAATTTTTCAAGTCTTGGAATAGAAAATCAACTACATTCGATACTGTCAATTGATTCATGAAACACAGCAATGTTATTGGACACTGTACACACACACACTCTTTACATTGTACATATAAAACGCTTACTTGTAACAAATTTTACTCCGCTTTTAGCAGCTCTGTATAGTCACTCACAGGTAAGTGACTATACAGACCTTCAGTTTCTGTTTCTTCAATTTTAATTTTCCTCAAAGTCCTCGAGATCGGTGTTCCCAATCATCAATTTATCAATCATCAATTTACCATTGTTGGACTCTGAATCCCACAAAGTGATGAATTAGTTTGTTTGGCTAAATTATTGCAGGTACAGCTGACTCGCACAGTGTTTATATTAATAAACCACTCAAACAAAAATGTAATCATGAGGAAACGAGAGAGACCCCATCTGTGGGCAATTATCGAGAGTCGATTATTTTTAATGACTCTACTAATTGTGTCCAGGAAAACTGTTCTGAAAGTATATAATTAGCTGTCAAAGTTGTGTCACTTCATTTGTTTCTTCATATTTTGGTGGTGTTCCCTATTACATTGTTGTTTGCATTTTACGTCTCTGTTCTTGAGTTTAGATGTACCCGACTTGATTACTTGACTGGCTCCTAAACTTATCGCTGAATTAAAATACATAGTGTACATTTCTCTGTCTCTGAGATTGCTTGCACATTGATGCAGCTTCCCTGCTTTTGCTGCTGTGTCATTATTTTCCGTCCACCGTCCAGTGAAAAGTTTGCAAAACCACATACATAATATAGAGTACCCACAAACAGGCCTGTATTCAAAGAAGGGAAGGGAAAAAAATTGCCCCTTTCAAGTTTTTGCCCCCACCTTAAATTGTTTGACCAACCCAACAAAATTATCAGCATTATGTTGCGTATGCAGTTACTGTACACCCACTGCCCTTATAGTCCTCCCTCCCCCTATGAATCTGACCTGTCTACAGATCTGCTCAAAGCGGTGTCTTTGATTCACAGAAAGTACTGTAGTCTGGTTTCTTTATGCACTGCAGCACAGTTAGATTAGTTGCTGACTTGGTGTTTACTTATGTAATAATTTTTTTAGGACAGTGAATATTTTGTTGTATCTACTGTATGTATGATATACTGTATATATGATATAATGATATACTGTAGCATTGTGTTCCATTTCAAATGATTTTGGCAAGTTGTTACATTGGTGTATGTGTGTTGTCCTTTTATTTTCCTGCTTATTTGCAAGGAATTACAAAGTCACTTGTTAAACATTGCTATCATACATGCAACCAATTAAGTGAGGCAATATGAAGGAATTATGTGATGTAATTGTGTCAAATATGCAGTAATTCTGCTGGGTTTATTTTGAAACTGG
Organism: Stichopus horrens; assembly: GCA_009801055.1. Classification (NCBI taxonomy): domain Eukaryota; kingdom Metazoa; phylum Echinodermata; class Holothuroidea; order Aspidochirotida; family Stichopodidae; genus Stichopus; species Stichopus horrens. The sequence continues at coordinate 10,631 of VJOZ01018746.1, read as the reverse complement.
CATGTCTGGCTGTGAGAGTTTGAGAGTTATGGAATAATAAATCTACTTGTATTGTGGTATGGTAATTTGGCAGACTTAAGTACCGGTTACCTACTGTATGGAGTAGCAGGGCTAAACTTTAGTCATGTGATTGTTCCTCAAAAGTAAAAATCTTGTCAGGCAACCAAATTCACTCGTTCTTGCTGTCCAACTGATGAGTATGCTCTCTGAAGCAAAGTGAAACCTTTAAAGGTAATAATAGTTTTTTGTTATCTTCCTTCACTAACATTAGCAATTGAATAATGATTTAATTGGTATGTTCTATAACAAGGGCTATTTACTACATAATGACAGGTGACTAGTCTGAATAACATGGAGTCCATTATACTGCACATCCATTATACTCTCATACATGCATGCAATAATTGCAACCAAAAAAAAAAAATATTGTAGCAATAATTTAGTCTCATCCTTATGCTTGCTTTTTCGTGTCTTCCGTTCGGATTACCAAAAACTGCATATCTCGGATGACCAAATGTGGGAAGCGGTTTGTCCAAAGGACAAATTCGAATTTTTGTCAAAACTCAGACCTCAGAAAATAAAACCACTGTGCAGTGGCAATTACATACTTTAAATCCTTCAGAAGAAAGTTCTTGTAAACATGAGATGTGCTCCAACAGTATCTATGCACATGTAATGTGACGCCACACACTTTGCATGCAAACTGCAAAACGCCTCGCACTCTGCACTTGGCCTCTGTGGTAACCATCCATTGGAGTGTACAAGTTTTGAAAGATTGGGTAGTTTTGTCCTTTTCTTTCTTCCCTTTAAATTATATTGTAACTTTGCCACTAATGAATTAAATCCACTCCAATATTGACATGGCAGGCCACACGCATTATACTCATTTCTTCCATGATCAAGAGACATGAAGAGTGGCAACAATTCTTTCGATGTTTTAAAAACATCCATTGGTGACAACTTTTTTTCCATCCTATTGTCACACTAACAGAGCTATAGGGTAAAGCAAACTGCCCTGATGTCCAATTTGTCCCTTGGCTCATTCACAATCATTTAACAATTTATCCCTTGATTGAACCCCAGCCAAACTAAAGAAATAAAAGGAAACAAAACAAAGACTGAGAAAAGAGAGAAAAAAAGTGCTGATAGGAAGACTTTTATCTAGTTTTCCATTCAAACAACCTGATTCTTTGTAAACAGTGAGTTACACCCTTTTGAAGTCAGTTCTCACCTGGTAAACTGTAGGCATGTATGACTCATCCTACCAAACCACAGTGCAAATTTGTTGATACAGTAGATCTGCTAATTGAAGCAGTTCCAGTAGTAGTTCAAAGTTCAAAGGGACCCAACAAAATCTCCTAAATTGTCATTTGAAGACACAGTCACTGCCCTCGGCTGCAGACAAGCATTTTGCTGCAAGGAGGGAACATTGCCCAATATCTATGGCACTTGACACCAGACCATAAAATGCGGATTTCAAGTTGCTAGTTCAGAGCGTGCAAATTTAAAATGTCATAAACTCTACAAGCAGATATCAATGGAATGAAATTGCTGTACATAACAAAGTGTGGATTTAAAAAAACGGGCAGGTGGTTTTATGGTTTTCAGTTTGTGCAGACGTGTGATTAGAATTAGTGTCCTTTGAACTATCTCTACAAGCTTAGCTTAGTCTTTACTCGGTGCTGATCAGTATGTCACTACAGTACACCAGTCATGATGGACATGCTACTGTGGTTAAATACAGTACGGTTGTTGAAATCAGGGAACTCATGTTCATTGCCAGTGAATATGTCACATGTAAAATCATGAAGCATATATTCAGTAATTTTGCATATGTAAAATATAAGGAGGATCTATTTATCTATCTATCCGTCTATCTGTCTGCCTGTCTGTCCATCAGTTTGACCATCCATCTGCCTCTGACATTGATCAATCGATAGGTCGAATTTATCGATCTACCTATCGGATTATCTGGCCTTCGACGCTCGGTGACAGATCCCTGCTGTATGTCAATGGATTTCTGGCAATGTATACACAGGGTCATTTACACAAGTACTGTATGTGAAGTGTAACCGGTATATGCAGTAGTACAGGTCTCTTTGCCCCTTTCCTTTCGTATTATGGAGTACTTCTGAAATCTGTCAGAAACTTGAATTCAATTAACATTTGTAAGCCATATGCATTCTTCGCAGGTAAAGTCTTTGTCAGTTTGTAATCATCTGTTCTTTAATCAACAAATCTGTCAATTATCAAATCTGTTACACAATCAACAAAAATCTGTTGCTTTGTGAATTATCACAATCTGGTGACTGTAATTAAAATGGGCAATAGTCTAAATTTAATTCCAAATCATGTATGATAACATATACTGTCAAACAATTAGGAGACCAGTAGATACTGTAGGAACCCAAGGTTACTCATCAAAACAAATATACTGGACTTAGATAACATCAACAATCCAATGCAATGAATGAAAAGTACAAAAACTGTAACTTACATGAAAAGCGTGACTGAAGTAAATCTATATCAGTGTCCTTTCAAAGGAGACAGCATTACGCCAAGGAACGTGCAAATCAAATTAGTCCGTTCAATGGAGACGGTGTGAAACAAATAAACGCAATACGTGGGTTGCTCCTTATATTTAGATATGCCAGAAAGATGCTATTTTCATGCAAGTGCATGATGGAATTATGGCCAATTCAGCAACACCATCCTAATGATGAAACCAGCTGTTATACTCTGCTGAAACTTAACTCTGTTGTAATGTACTGAATGAGACTTTAAGCATCGTAAGACCTGTTCAGATCTGAAAAGCACTTCATTGAGAACTTTCTGTTGGTTCTGTATCTTTATTCATGCGGAAAGCCTTGAATTTGGAGACAAGCGAGTGAGTTCGGCAGATCACTTGCCTCGAATCACCATGAGAACTGTGATTTTTGAACACCTACTGTACAGTAGATGCAGGATGGAAACTCGGTAAAACCATTAGACTTTAATAAAACAGAACACCTACTACACTCCTTAATTTCCTGAGGAGTGTATTATAAGCGCACTTAGAAAATTTAAAACTCAAAGACCTTGCACAATGTATCAGTCATTGCTACCATGTAGAAATCGAATGCTCCGCTATGTACTGGCAGGCTCAGATATTAAACAGATTGTAGAGTAGTATCATTTCTAGAGATGGCACTTTGGATGGAGTGCAAAATCTTTGTCAACCGTTGGTGCTCTCATGGGTCTCATGTGTAACTTTGAAGTAGTTTCATGTGTTACTTGTCCAGTATGTGTACTGTGTTGTAGGTCATATAGTGTGTTGTAGGTCAGAGCAATTTTGGAACTATCGTGTCGATTAATGCATGTTTTCCAAACTGCAAACACCTGTTTACACCAGTTACAGTACCAGTATGTCAGCTTGGGTGAGGATTTATGGCCCTTTTCATGCAGTATTGAGTTTGCAAGTTACAGGTACTGGTAGATGATACTGTTTTAGTGGGTTCAGTGGGTAGGTTCATGTCGTGATCCTTATCCACACTCAGTAAATCAGAGAAAATGAGAATATAGTAGTAAGCACTTGTTTTTGGAATTGACAGACACCATCTGCCTTACTACTCCAAAAAAGAAAAACTGAAATTAAAAAAACTAATAGCCAGCAAATGGAGACCCCCTCAGATCCATTGAAATGTACTCACAAAGAGAAAATCTTAAGAATAAAACAGAATACAGACCATCAGGGACCGATGAAACATGCACAGAAATAAAATGAAATAAATGCAGTGCATGTTTATGCACCAAATGAAATTCCAGGAAAGTTGTACAGAGAGACAGAGATGTGAACAAGAATATATGCAATCACTGGATGTGACAAAGATAGTGACTGAAAACAAAAATTATGCATGCAACAACTCAGAACTATAACAGAAAATGTACACGAAGAGGACCTTTTGCTTGATCTGCACGGCTGGCTTCCCATCACACAGCGTGACTTATATACCGCAATGCTGTAACTTCTGGCAGGTCATTTCAGTGGGTTAAGAATGTCATTTGTTTTGTATTAATATGAACAGCTACTGTACAAAAAGAGTGTTGTTTCTGCTGAGACTTTCAAACATAAAAAAGATGATGTTGACTGCAACTTATAATCAGCAGAGGAGAAACTATGGATTTGTAGAAGATGTAAAGCAGTACTGTATGTTAATTACCACTGGTAGGATACTGTACCTTATGAAAAGCAAACAATACAATTACTGTATGCCAAATAATTCCTAACGAACTGCATCCGCATTTTCCAGAAGAAAAGATTGATTTCACTCATTCATGCACATGAGAGACCTCTCTCTGGAGGTCGTCAAAAGCACGAAAGGTAAGGGCCTAATGTTGTTAATAATGTACCTACTGATGCAGCAAGTATACATACTGCAGGTGTTAGGATATTTTTAAGACGGAAACAGACGAGATTGACATTAATCCTGTAAAAGTGAAGAGAAAACTTACGTAAGGCCATTCACTTCCCTGAGTCAGAGTGTAAGGCGAAAGAAAATATTTGACGCTGATCACTGGCTTGTAATCAAACTCTTCAAAGGAGAGGATCTTGCAGTTTAAGACTCCAGTTGAGAGACTTCAAAAAACATGGAGTAAGATTGGAAAGAATTTTTAGACAATTGACTGTTGCTTCAGTTTCTAATGAAGAACAAGAAAAGTGTATAGCCAAAGATGAAAGTGATAGTCTCAGATGATGAATGGACGGACGTGACAAGTGAAGGTAATCGAGCTTCGGGTTCATTAGACATCATGCTCACATTCAGGGTTCATTTGACATCACTCTTACACCAGACTTCACATTTGATGAAAGTCTTGCATAGTCCCTAGCTCCCCAAGTGAAGGTTATCATCCACTGCAAGCCTGTTTCCAGAGAACAACTATGAAAAATCTGAATTTCTTCTCTGTTTTTGTGGACAGCCAAGAGAAACGTAAACAGCGTGAGTGTCCATCTCTGTGAAATTTTTGCAAGTGAATGCATAAAGGAAGCAAACAGTTAAATAGATTTTTAAAACATGTTCCAAACGTATTCAACACAGCAAAGAAACTGCAGAGAATTCAGATGCAGCAAAACAAATTCACATAGCTTGAAAAAAAAGAGGAAGAAAAATTGAAATACTAGAAAAACAGACTGCAAAAGATTTCCAAGACATGTGTGGAGGAAATTTTTCTCTCTAGAATGAAGGATTCAAAGTTTTGATTCATGTAGTATGTCTCCAACAAAATATGTCTTAACTTTCAAGAGAAGGAAGACGGTATAAGACCATCGGGCATGTACGTATCATGCCCAGCTCCAACGAGGGAAATGATTCAGTGAAGCTCAGTTTACTACAGTAGTTGACGATATGAATTTACTACGAGTTGAAAATATTGTCATTGATGAGATATCTATGGTTATACAGTACCTGGTTAAGATCAAAAGCTTCAACAGATTTTGGGTACAAAGGGGGTGTTTGGTGGTGGCAGCATCATTGCCATTCCAGTGTAATTACTCTCCCAGCTAAAGCCATTAAAAATATGGTTGGGTATTTTTTGATTGTACAGATGACCATATGGCCCATTGGCAATAAATCTGTGGAAGAGTTACTTCATTGCAGGAGCTAACTGAAATTACAAGACAAAAGGATGTCAAGGAATTGGCACATTTTTTAAGTGGACTTAATGAAGGAAACAAAAACTTTTAACAAATTAACAGCACGTGAAATAGAACAATTTTCCTTAAATGAGGTAGCAAATGATGCTACTCATCTTTTCAGAATAAGTAATCGAGTGAATGCACATGACAAAAAAATACCCAATATGCTGAACACAGAGAAGTTCAGATTCCAGCTGTTGCCATGGTAACAAGTGATGTTAGCAAAAGAAAGAAACAATTCTCCCAACTCTCCAAAGGTATAGAAGGAAAATGAGATCAGCACTGTAAGCTGAACCTTAAAGCTACAGTAAAGGCAAGAATTTGTAAATTAGTCAATATTTAACATTCACTCGATGCTTTTCCACATTTAAGTCTTACAGATGACAGGTATTTGTCGGGGATTGCAACACCGGACCTTACATGAAACCTGAAGTTGTTGAACCAATTGATTAAATATGTATACACATAGTCCCACTTGCAGTAGTGGCTGATCAATCTTGAATTGCAAAGATGATGCTCTGAAGTAATTCTTGTTTGAAAAATGTGATGAAAGGGATTGCCATCAACGAAGACTGACATTTCATAAAACTTACGGAAATGTTTTCCCTCCTTATCATGGAAAATCACATCTCAATTTAGCGTATGCATTTTTGGAAGTCATGAATTTTAAAAGTATCTATTTCAATATATGGTACATTGCTTTGATATCTGTGATGTTACACAAACACAACTACTTGAGTACCCTCAGGTGTATCTTCTTGTAATCTTGACTGTCTTGAAAAGAAACCTTGTGGTAACTTATTAAAGAGGCTCATTGAGTTGTTTTGTGAACTTCACTCAATTTTTCTAAACCG
>VJOZ01018717.1:0-17134 GCA_009801055.1 Stichopus horrens | reverse complement strand
TCACAAACAGTGAATTATTTTTATGGCCAGAACTTGCAACTTGTCTGCCAGAGAAGAGTGACGTATTCTATACATATGCATGAAATCTAAATAACATTCTCTTTCGTTCTCAAACCTGGGTTAGGCTTCTCAATTATCCAGATATAACAGCAATATCAGGCTGTGTACAGACTTCTTAACAGTCTTGAAGCTGGATCGGTGGACGGTTCCTTGACTGTCTACTTTCTTGCGATGTCTCTCGTCAGAACGTAGAAGATGGTATCCTAAAAAACTATCAGTCTTTTATTTATGAACTAAAAAGGAAATGAATGACGTCGTTCCCATGTTTGTCCCAAGTCTATTTCGGTTTTGCGTATATACTGTGAAAACATATACGAGCATATGAAATATTTACCTCACCGTCTTGTTTTGTGTGTAAATAAAACAGTTCAACCACTTCTCAGAAGGTGGAACTTGTTTACAATTTGACGGTGAGTAGCCCGAATTTGAACCCACCAAGTTACGACTATTTTATGATTACTGTTATTATTATCTTTATTCTTACAAAGCGGAGCTTAGTACTGTCGGCACCCTATTGGGAGAACTTTGCACTTGGTTTCAAAATTTGGTTCAACAGCAAAGTGTATGCATACATAGTTGATAGAAACCGAGTAAATGTATTACTGCAACGATGAAATTTGTAGTTCATTGCGCAGCAAGGAAATTTTGCCGTCGTTTGAACAAGTATCACTTTGGACGTACCCAGCTACAGCGTAGTTAGTTCAGGACCTCCCAAATACTTTAAAATGCGTCTGTTCACCGTGAAGAGGTTTTGCCAAGTCCCGACACATTTTTTTTAAGCATTACTAGGTAGACTGGATGGCTATTCATGCATGAAGACCTTTAAGATAGAGTAAAAAGAACACAACGTATGTATGACAACGATGTACGTAGAGTTTTGTTTTCTTGAAGTTTGGAGATGGTGTCGACCTCTTTTCCTTTTGTATCATATACTTGTGACTTCGTTTTCAAGAGTTTACATATAATCAAATATCTCTGAATACAGCCTAAACAAATCCCATTCAGTCCCCTCAGAAAATCTCACAGAACCTTTGAAACAGAAGTTTTCGTCACAATTTATGTATTCAGAGCATTTATTGTCACCCTCCAAACATTGCCTCTATCCCATTGTCTCCAACTTGTATAACCACATCATGGGTCATTTTTATATCTTCGTTCTCTTTTCTTTTCCCGGTTGGTTCATTACTGAAATTCTCCTGCACCGTTTGTTCAAAATATTAACATTCCACGCTCAAGTTGACACAACAGACTCAATTCATCTTTAACTTGGAGATGACCTCACATATAGATTAACAGCCACCGTCAATGGTTCAACTTGATGCTTGCGATGTTTTCCGGAATAGCAATGACGCTTTATTTGCCATCTTATTACCTCAGTGACGTCATACTTTTCGTGCGGTCACCATCAGGAGAATACCACCCACATAACGTACATGGCTATACAGGGTTCGTTTTAAGTTCACTGCACTTATCGTCGGTAAATGTAGTTTGATTTGTTTTACTGAACTTATCATTCACAAGTCAAACATTGCTAATCATAAATATCCCTTTTTCATTCGATTACTAGGAAAACTTAAACCACGACGAAGGACTGTCAGCACTTGATTAAATATCATTGCAATATTTTGATTTGGCATTAATTCCAAAATCCCACAAAACGAAAAAGGTCAAATAAGAGAAAGCCACCAGTGAGCCTGGATTCTGTCTTGTTTACGTATATCGGTATGTTCAAATATATATGATAGAAGATCTAACTCAATCAATTATACCTCACCAACTCATTTACGCACCAAAATATTTGAAAAGCAATGTCTTAAAAGAATTAATATTTTCTGTGAAAATCCCTCCAAGTTCCCTTTTCACAGAAAATATTAAATATCATTCAATAGAATAGCGTGCAACGTGACGGGAAACTCTTCATTCCATGGGGATACATTGAACGTTCACCGTGAGAGCAAACGTGACATTCGCATACACATCGAATGTGCAGGGTAGAATCCCAAGGGTACAAGGAACGCCAAAAACGAATAAACAAAGCCTCTAAAAGCAGTCACAAAACTTCACTCCAAATAAAAAAAGATATTATTTCTGTACCGTCATAGCTCGACGTCTGTATTTTTGGATCATTCACCCCTGACATACTGGTGCTAAAACGTTTGCTGATCCCAAAGAAAGAAGCAATAAAATTTAAATTTTAAACAGCGTAAATTTTGATCTAATACATAAGGACAATTAAATTGTGGTAGTTCAAAAACATGTTGAAGAACAACACTGGCATGAGTGCTGTTATAAGTTCACGAAGAAACGCTCAACTATTTCAAACAGTTTTTTTATATTTCAAACAGTACGGTGATGTAGGGGAAGACAGCATATAACAGTTGGAGTGTAGTGGATACATCATACGGCTTCGGTTAGGCTTTGAGTAAGTTTTAAAACCGAATTTTGCATAACAAACAACCAATCAAATTAATCCTTAAAGTACATGTGGCATGAAAAACACATTTTGGAGTATTTAGGAACTAAATTATAACAGAAGAAAAGGATAATAGAAATAATTTCGATCACAATCCATCATTATTGACCATTTTGCAAAACAAATTGTTTGCAATTCTGTCATCAATGAACATTGGCCAAATACACAAAATTATTGACGTGGAGACGGGGATCACGTGATCTGCCTTATGTGTTTTTGTTAAACTGTATTTCGAGCTCAAACACTGGAAATATGTTATACCCCAATGCTTTTATTTTAGAAGCTTGTATTGTCTTCTCCAATTTTTGTAATATCATTTATCAACGTGAAAGCCAAGTGGCAAGTACTTAAGAGACAATATTTAGTGGGTCTGACAAAAGAAATACTGACACTTTGCAACACTCCAGAAAATCAGCTTATCATTTTCTTCAAACTTTGAATAGCCATATTTTATACACAGAAACAGATTTAAAACATAATTACAACGGATTGTCATTTATGGTTCCACTCTACAACTTCTGAGGATTAATTAATCTCTTTTCTAGATGTACGCCACTCAGCCTTTAAGGGAGGAATGACTGATTACATAAATATACTATCTGTCTCATACCTATTGCAACTCATTATTTAATATTACACAGCATTTCATAATTTACAGGAACCGTTTCTGGCAAATCCTTTTTAAAAGATGAGAAATGACACAAAATAAATCGTTCTGATGTGTCGCTTGCAATTGCAGGAGTGTCTAGCGCCCTCACATCAGGAGCGTTCAGATATATCACCCGTGGTCTGTTTGAACATCCGTCGTTTCGTGATTTCACAAACTGAGTTTCTTGTCGTAAAGACAAAAGACGAAACAAAGATTGTGTTATCAATCACGTAACGTTTGTGATGGTAATTAAAAGCGTATACGTACAGTACGATCAAAGAGAGTGCCCCCATCAGTCACATCACTTGGTGATGGCGCTGGAAAGAGAAATGAGAAAATGCGAGTTTGTAATGATATCAAGCGTACCAGTTACAGCCAAAAAAAGTTGAATTAATACAAGTAAGAGTGTCAAAATAAAATCCCCCTCGAAGTATAACAACGTTTGATGAAAACGTTTATCAGGACTTGTAATCCTATCGAACAAGACCAAAGGATGGAAATGTTTGCAGATCGTTAGGCGTGCGTTGGATCGGAATAAATCAAAACCTTTACAGAGATGTTATTGCGTGCGGCGAAATATGAACGTAATTTGCAAATATAAACGCCCCCACCGGGTGGTCTAGCTCACCGTCTGCGTTATGCCCCCGGCTTTAACTGTTCAGGGGAAAAGATTAGGCCTCTCGGTTTGTTAATGTCGTATAACTTCATCCAGCCAAGCACAAACAATGGAAGATAAGTTAAAAAAAAAACTTTATTCGATCCTTAAAGTATACCCTCAGGTTCTTTTCTTGCAATATTTTGTCAAGGAATGATAATTTTATGCTGATACGGCGATAAAAATGGAATAAAATGAAAATCTATGTAATTATAAAGATTTATATGTGTCTGGCCAACAGCAGTACTTCGTGTTTGATGCTTTTATATGTTAAATTAAAAATGGCGATGGATTTTCTCTTACGAGATGAGTCAAACACACTGTCTGTTATCAAACTTCAAATGCATAGCGACAACGGCAATAGCTACTTTGTAAGTAATCTGACTTTATAATTGCTAATTATCAGCTGGAGGTTAATTATTCATACATTCTTTTAATTATTCATAGCCTTTTAATTATTCCACCCACTTCAGGCAATATTTTCTATACTGTCGTGCTTCACGTCCCTCTTTCGAAGCACTTCTACAGGTCTTTAAATTTCGCAATCTCGAGCCTCTCAGCTTTGAATTATGGGATACATGAATGATCAACGAATGAGCTCATCATACACTATACGTGAAAATATATGCATTTTTCGACAGTTTGTATCACAATTTTTTTAGACCCGAAAGGATGATGTTAGATGCTGTTCAGGGCACCACAGATGAAGGTGCGAACCCTCTTTATGGTTGCAGTTGATCTTCAAAAAGGAAAAAAAAAGAATATCTTTTCAAATTAAACTCAGTTTACGAGGGAGGGTCGAGGGGGACGTGTTGCGTAGCTTAGTGTCTTTGTTTATCTTCTGATTTTGAGGATTATGTGCACATGCGCAGTCGAGACTGCCTTATCGGCGAGTGTTGTCGAAACGTCAGTGTGAATGTTTGTCCATTGTTCTATCAGATATATGACATATCACCCAATTTAGAACATTTCGTTCCTGCTTATTAACAACACACAAAAGTGATACCTGTCTAAGCTGATGGAGGTGCATTATCAAACCCTTCGTCTAAAGTCACAGAGATGTGGTTAGTGCCCTTAAAAAATGTAAATTTTACCTACGAGCCTATCGTGTAGATAGCTAAGTACAAAGTCACTCTTAGTTAGAGTTCATAGTTCACTGATGGATTGGCTTAATTAACTGGTTTATCCCCGCTCTTCAGCGTCAAAACGTACGTGGTATACTGCCGCTCGGACTGGCTGGATATAGGTTAGTAATTACCTTCTGAGTTATAGTTGCTGTGAATTGACGGACTCGGTGTGGGAATCACATCCGCATCGGGCGACGTAGGAAGTTGTCCAAACTGGCCGAGAGCTGTTTGACTTCATGTAACATACATAGAATGATTCATGGCCGCTCATCTAGATGCGAAAAAAAAAAAGCTGAAGAAGCATCAAGAAAAGTTAAAATTTTCGCTAGTGTTTGTGCAATGTTTAATACATGTAAGTACAAGGTCAAGTCAGCGTTACTGGCAACAAGTTTCAAATTGAAGTTAAAGAGGATGAAAACGTTTCATATAGATCCATCTGCAGTCTCTGAGGTGAGGGGGGGGGACTGTTGTAACATAGCCTATAAATATAGAAAATGTATAACTCGACGAGATCACGTGAAGACCGCAAAGGTATCATCTGCCTGTTGGTGAACGTAATGCACAAGCTTGCTTTCTAAATTAAATCCCCCCCCCAAAAAAAAGAGNNATTCACTCTTAATTTTGGAGCCATCCCTACTCTCGTTCAATTGGGATTTACAGAATGAAGTCCCCTCACCTCTGCTTTCAGGATGCGTTCCTGTCAAACTGTCGTTGTCTTTAATTATTGTCTCCAGACACACTCAGTTACGGATTATTTTATGAATGAAAACAGATTTTCTCAGAGTGCTAGAAAAAAAGTTTCTTTCTTATGCAAACCTTTGAATGGTACTCACCAAAACCGCAAATCTTGCCTTTAGCTATAAAGCCGACAAACATGAATTTGGAAACACACATGAAATTAAAGTTGAAAGAATTTGTATTATTACCATGTCGTCATCATCATGATCCTCATTACTATAATCATCATCATGATCAGCATCATCAACATCATCATCATCATCATCATCGTGATCATCATCATCATTATCAACATAATCATCATTATCAACACCATCATCAACATCATCATCAAAATCTTCGTCGGCATCATCATCATCGCCATCATCATTATCAATAAAATCATCATCATTTTCATCATCATCATTGTCATCATCATCATCATCATTATCATCATCATCATCATCATCATCATCATCATCATCGTCCATACTATAAGAAACTTAAACAGTAATTCATATTCTTAACCTTGGTGCAGACTTGAGTAGGCTTCAAGTTCAAGTTTCTTTTTCATGATGGGGTTTATGCTAAGTGTCCTATGAAGTATCTCTTATAATGGTCTCATATTATGTGCTACTTGGTTTGCAATAAGCCATTAAACTGCAACAAACGTTTATGACCATTTATGACCAATGCCACCTCGTTTTATATTACGTGCCATAAAGATATCAATTATAAAGAACTCATGGTTTACTGTTGTGACGCAATCCTTCGTTTTGTAACATTAGTTCGAAGTTGCTGATGTTTACAATAACAAATCTACACTGGGGGCATAGGAGGTGAACGAGACACTGGTCTTTTGTTGCTAAGGGTACCAGACATAAACACACACACATACCCCAATCTAACACACAGACATATACACACGTACGATCTCATAAAGAACTTAAGATTTACAAAGTGACGAATACACTGCAAAAAAGGAAATATTACAGATAACTCTGCAAAATGTATAAATGGCAACGTACTTAATTGGTAATTGACAAAAATTAAACAGAACGACAAATTTGAAAGCTAAAGAAAACCGTTGTACAGAATTCTAAATTGTCCGCAGACTTCAAAAACGGTTTTACAAAAAGAAGACACCATTTTGTAATAGAACAAATACAAGTGAAGAAAATACAAGTGAAGAAAATACGAAGTTCTTATGAATATGCCTTTTTGTCAGTCGCAAGTCGCAACTTATTACGAAATACCTAAATCGTGACGTCACAAATTCGCCCCCCCCCCACAAGTCAGGTAGTACTGCAGGTGCATGCGTAGCACTACATCATGCTTTTCTAACATGACGTCACGCTTCACAATTACGGTGCATGAGAAATTTGAAGTAATAGGGTATCCGAAAGAGGTCATTACGAAAANNCTCTGTAGAAAATTCAATAGATTTCTCCCGTCCTCTCAAGATTAACAGTAGACAGTCTATTGTTAATGTTTGTGTTGAGGAAGAAAAACAAAAAAAAAACACAATTACAGTCGTGACTACTGGTGAATGCATGTATTTTAAGTGTGGTTTAAAACTAACACACCCACTGCAGTTCCTCTTTATATACCGATAATTAAACCACCTAGTCTTCACAATCAATCACCCCCCTTTCTTGTAAGAATGAAAATCATTTTATGTAAACGTGCCTTGCTATACCTATACACATGTAGCTCTACTAAAGAGGACGTACAGTGATCTAATAAAGAGAGTACAATGACGTCAAAAATAGGTGCCTTGATGTATATCTGTGTGTTATTTTGCAACAAAATTACGGAAACTTTTCTGCTATTACTGTAATGTAATAGAACGCTTAGCCTTCAATAATGCCAGCTAATGTCTTGCATGTATAAATAAAGGCTGTAAAGCGGGGCGCTATCCTTCTTCAACTTCAATCTGTCGCGGAGTTCAACTACTGGCAGGATTTTCCCTCCAATTTTAATGTTTCACTGTTTGAGAATGTCGCTGGGTAGACTGAGTCAGGATCTACCACCTGGACAATACATTGTCGGCGATCAATTACAGGCCATGACCTATATAGTTTCAGTGTATGGCGCCCATCGGTCTGTTGTCCTACGCCCACATTTTGTTAATTACTCTATAGTTTCTGTTTCCCATCAACCCAGTCAGATCCTTTGCTTTCAGAGCGCACATCTGGATTCTGGATGGAGTTTCCTCAGCAAAGGGTCTGGAGAAGTCTGGTATTGTTGTCTGAACTGCACAGTGGTTGTTTGTCTTTATTGTTTTAGTTAATTGAAATCAACCAATCACTTAAACTGAATCGAGAGTAAATGAACTTCAAAAAAAGTCAAGAACTACACCTCGACATATGTGACTTTTAGTGGTTGAGTCGTTTCTCTTGGCCAACCCAGAGGGGGGGGGGGAACTAACATGCAAAAGGCAGCCTGAGGAACCCCCACTCCTTTCGATTATTCAAACATAACGTTATCATTCTCTTGTATTGTTTGTCAACAATATCGTATTCTACTAGGACCAATGATATCCTTTCCTCGATGAAATTTACAAAAATGATGAGCTGAGCTGAATAATATCAACCTTGGCTGAAATATTCATCGCCAATCATCAATGAGGAGATATAGTCCTATGTAACTTCAACATGTTGTGTGTCACGTTGTCAATATACTTTGTTTTCAAGGCCACAGTTCTTGACCACGTGGTACACAAACGTAACGTGACAATCCTCTACATCACTGGAAGTAAGTTAGTTAAAAGGAATCCAATGTCAAAAACCTCATCGTTAGTGAAATTTTGATGCAAGACTTTTCCCCTTTTAGAAAGATTCGGCTCAAACGTTTTTACAATAAAAACACAGGAAAATCTGCACATCCGTCCAGAAATGTGTCTCCTAAGCAGTAAATGCTATGGCTACGAATGACTGGCAAGAACGAAATTCTTAGAAATGAAAAATTTCATATCATCAAAACAGTACTGAAAAGGAAAAATTAAACAAGGAAGTCTCGTTCTGTCTCGAAGTCACGTAGTTTCGAAATCTTACACCGTTTGCCCCCCAGTTTTGTCGGGAACAAAATAGGTGGCGCAATTTATCTTTTCCTTAATTGTCTTGTTATTTATGTACATATTGTTAAGATATCTGGTACTCATTCATAAATTCAGTTTTGAACAAGAGTTTAGATACTCTTCCTGTGTGGTCTCCCTTCAAATGAACCATAAACATAAACTCGTTGAGATAATAATTGTTGAAACATCATATAAAAGGTTTAGATATAATATTTGGGGATGACATTTGCTAAACTCCATGGACTAGTCCCTATAAAAACTGTTATAGAGTTGCAGTTTTAATGTACGGATATTTAGGTATGCCGAACTGAAATATGAGTAAACTGTATTGACTAATTACTGTGCTCATGTATTCTTTCTTAAATTGTCACCTTGACTTCATTTTTGTTTTTCAATTTGTCAAACTGAAAAGTTCAATGGAGAATTGTTTACTCGTCCTCGTCGTAATATTTGAAAATTCTTCAAATCCCACGTATAGCGTTTGTTGCTCTTTAGTGAGATAACATTATGCATAAGTACATTTCGACTGGAACACCATAAGTCACCAGTCTGTTTACGATGATTCGCTTTGAACAGTTAGCCTGCAGAAAGGAAATTTCGGAAAACCGAAGACACCAAAGTAAATCGAATGTAAGGAAAATTTTGTTGGAAAATCAACACAAAATCAATTAACAATCAATCAAATATTAAAAGGAATATTGGAGCAATCAATTCTGAAGGTGTCCCAGACTAGCCGATTACTGGTATAAGCACAACAGACAGAAAAACAAACGAAAATAAACAATCAAACAAACAAAAAACAAAACACCAAGACTCTGGTGGAGGAGATTGTCAATAGTCTTTACTTGATGACAAACCAAACACAATAGAGTCTTTTATCTTTATGTCGGGGTCCATCACACTCTAATCGCCTAGTAAGCGACTACACACTTTCACTGTTATTATGGCATAGCTACCAAGTCAGGTATTGACGTACGATTTTTTTTTTTTTGTGACCAAAACACAAGTGTACTTACTTTCCTTGTTAGTCTATATATCGTCTTCTTATTTGTGTTGTATATTTGTCCATCAGACAGTTGTCACTGGTAGGTGCCATCACTCTACTGTACTTTAGTCTGCATTTTCAAATACTTAAAGTTATAAAATACACTTTGTCTGTGGGTAAATGAGTGAGGAGGTTAGCGGAGTGAGGACTCGTAAATCTTAGGCCTTTAAGTCATCGTACAAATGAAACAAACAGCGATTCCTTTCTGTTTCAAATCCTGATCGACCAGGAATATACCATCATATGCTCATTGAGCTTCAGAGGATATTGGGGATGTCAGAAATAATGGAGTTAGCGTTTGTTGCTGGTATCGATGCTGCCACTGCGTCAGAGATGGAGCACACCAATTGTGCGATGACTCGCTTTTGGAAACTGATCTCTGAACTGGAAAAGAAAGATAAACTTGACGAACGAAACATGGACTTCTTGAAATCTAAATTGAAAGTTGTGGGTCACATGCAAGGATTAAAGATCGTAACGGATTATGAAGATTCGGTGATATACGGTATGGTGAACTTCCATGTTTCAAAATTGTTTTCTGTTAATTATAACCAACATAATTTCTTTATAATAAAGAAGGTCTGGTCTCGCTCTTACTTTAATGACCTCGTTATGAGGTTATTGTTGTCACTGAGTTATCACTCTGCTGATGTAAAAGGTTTCTGATGTCACTATCAGTAACTGATTATCAATACTGGTTAACTGATGTTGTCATCCGTTAATACTTTACAGTGATGGCGATAATAGTCACTGATGTCAACATTAGTTTACCATGTCCTTGATAAGCTCAATCAAAAGACAAATCTATGCGGTGAAAATTTGTGTACGTGTGTGTATAGGTATGTTATTTGCATGCAATATCTCAAGATGTGAATGGTGGATACTTTTCATACGTGACACTTGGGCTAACCACCTTTAGATGAAGAACAGTATGATTTTTGGTGAGGGTCAAAGGTTATCTGGGTTTCAATAGGTGAAGCAATAACAACATTAAGCGCAATATCTCAAGTTCGGAAAGATGGATACTTGTCATACTTGATATGTGGACTAGCCATACTGAGAGTAAGAACCCTATTATTTTTGGTGGAAGTCGAGGTCATCTGAGATTTACACTGGTCATATATCAAGGAAGGAGTGATGAACAAAGTGTATACTTAATATGTGGCTTAGTTGTATCGCAAAAAAGACGTCTATAGTTTTGGTGGAAATTATTGGTCATCTGGGGTTAGCAGAGATCAAAAACTATAAACGTTGTGCACACAGTATCTCAAGTTCCGAATGATGGATGCTTTTCATAATACTTATTTTGTTTGGCCATCTTGAGAGGAATTGAGAGGAAGAGACCTATTGTTTTGGAGGAGACCAACGATTAAACGCTACAAACTTGTGCAAATAATATGTCAAAGAAAGTTTTCGGGATACTTTTCAAACTTGATAAATGGACCGGTCATAGTAAGAGAAAATCGTGGCTATGGGGAAGGTCAAAGGTCCTCAGAGGTCAAACAATAAAACATTTATGAATTTTAAGAACAGTAACCATGAAAGCTGTCATACTTGTCGTGTGGGTATGTGAGTCATTCTTAGATAATGAACTCTTGAAATTTTTAGTTGAATTCATCAAGACCTCAAAGCATTTGACAATCTGGCCAGTCAGTTGATGTCGGTAAATGGTTGCCGATGTCACTGAAGCTTGATTAAATCTTATAGAGAATCCACGCACTCCATGTGAAATCAGAAAAAAAAAACAACACATATGTGGTTTTCTTGAGGAAAATGCTCATGTGAAGTCAATTGGTGTTCAATTAAGGTATAAGTGGAAGTCATTGACGCATCAATTTGAGCTATATTTCTAAAGTCAAGTAAATTGCACTATGCTAGCAATTTCTATTTCTGATTGTAGCTAGTATTGCAGAGTATTGTAATGTGCATAGTTAGTATTTATAGACTTTCAGGAGTTCCTGATAAGAAGGGGATGAAACTATCAGAGTAGTGATGATGCTCTCTTGCAACGACTGAACACTATTTGTGTACGCTGCAAAACTGTACACATCTATTAATCATTGCTACAAAGATATACGTCAGAGACGAAATTTATTTCTATTGAGTGGACCATATTTTCAGCAGTAGTCAATGGTCATAAGTATAATTACCCTTCTCTTCAATATGTTTAATCTTTCAATGTGTCAACCTTTTTCACGGAAGAAGAGTTGATGAACACTACTTACTCACTGGTATGCAATGAAGGGCTACCAAAAAAGAATTGCTTTACCTCTAATACGTCGCAGTATCGTTTGCATATTCTCATTGCAATGTTTTGTGTGTCTTGCAATTGACCCAAGAGTCCGTATTTTTTCCTTAAAAAGCCCCTCGATATGATATCAAATCTAGCATAGGAAACAGAAAATAATAATTACGAAAGCATTTTGGAACTGATATTTTAGAGCTAGGACTGAAAATAAAAGTCGGATTTATGACAGGTTGAGTGGCATTCACAAGACACTCAACCTTAAACACAAATTTGAAGTGATAAAATAGAGAAATATGCTAAGTTTATACTAGACTTGTAATGTAAGTCTTGTTCGGCATCCAATTTTAAAATAAACAGATTATTTTTTGGTATTCCGAAAGGAACATCTACAAAGCAACTCTCACCGGGAGACTAAAACTTGAGAGGGACCGTGTATTGCGAACACTTTAGTGACTTTGTCCTTGAAATACGAAACGCCAAAAAGGAATTTTGTTGTCTCAGCGCAGTCGGTCTCAACTTATTGTGTTGCCTCATTTGGTTTCGTTTCCTTTTCGGCTTGTCTCATTCAATTTTATCGTTTCAGTCACTTTTGTCTCCTGGTAGTATGTCTCTCTTTTGTTTAATGGAAGCAAGTCGTCGGAAACAAATACATTAGTAATTGGTGAGTTAATTAATATAGGCCTAGCTTTATCCTCTTCCACAGTGGCAAATATACAAGGGACACAAAGGGACCCCTCCCCTGATTTCTCTCCGTCTTACCTTCTGCTGGAAATATTATTGATAAAATACGCCTATGTTGGTATTTTTCTGTAAAAACTGAAAAAAAATCTTTGCTAGGTAACTTCCCAGGTCATACGCAGATGAAACCAGGACTAGGTTCCATGCAATTTGCAAGTGAAGTTATTTCCGCCAAGTTAAATGTTTCTACTGAAAAATTGTAAGTTCCCGAGCGGCGTTTATCTTTTGTAAGTGTCGAACAGCGCCTCTAATATGAGGCACCCGAATTAAACGAACTGCAGTGAGGTGTACCTCAGTGAGACGAACTTCATTGAGACGGACTTTAATGAAGCAAACCAGAACGGGGCAAACTTAACTGAAGCAAACTCAAATAGAAGTTAAGTGAATAGGCAACAAAATAAGTTGAGACCGACTTAATTTAGACAACAAAATTCGTTTCCATTTTGGCCCAGTTGAGCATGTCTGTGTGCTAGGTTAATGGCCAAAGTAAATTGCGCTCATACATCACGGCCCCTTCTCATCTAACACAATTTTAAACTAGTAAGCCGACCCTCTTCAGGGTAGTTATTTCTACTGTTCATAAATAGATAAGTCCTCCCACCAAAACTTTACCCAAGTGATCTCTAGCACCGCATACACTTACATTTTTGCATAAACGTTTTACCCATGCAAATGTAAGAAGCAAATGGATGAATTCTGACTGAAAAAAGTGAGCGTAACACTAACTTCAGCAACTCACATTCCAACATGTTAAACACCAAGAGACAGTCTTCATAAAAGTACTGCATGTATCGTTTTCGAAGATTTTGGAGGGCGTTTTGCTGTAAAACGTAAAAAGCAGTTAAAAATTTATGTCAGAGCACAAGGGTTTTGATGTGCAGTGTAACAAGTGTAAAAAACGTGTGTTCGTTACTGCTTTGTCGTGTTGTTGTCTGGAAGCAGTTGCTGTATATTATTGTAATTGTAACGTATGTGGTACTTTGAATGCAGAACCCCCTCCCCAAGACCATTTATAAATGTTATTAGTAGTATCCAGTGCTACATTATTTTAAACACTTCATCATCCTGGATTTTCTTATGGAAATTTATTATTAAAAATTTATTAAATGTATTATATTCAAAATGCTCTACTTGAGGTCAAAGAAAGCAGAGTATGCTAATGTGTCACAGCTATTATGTTAATTGTAGCGGGAGTTTTCACATCTCATCCATATGCATTATATTTCATTCCAGGGATAGTCTGTAATAATCATTGTGGTTCCTATCTAGAGTAACCTCGAATGCTCGTAAAACCTACATTGCTTTGTATATCGTTAATCAATAGACTTTTCCTACTACTTGTAGACCTTGTCTGTCGTATACTGTATTCTGATTGTGCCGTTAATCCTAATTGCTAGACGTTTGTTGAACTGAAAGTTATAATGCAATATTGCTGAAGAATCAAGACGAATTTCCCAGCTTAGTAAGCTTTCACGTTTTTGCATTCGTATGATTTAATAAAGTCTCAAAACTTCACTTTAAGCAGATTTCGTTTAATTTCAGGATTGCACCGCCGAGTAATAAAGTGTTAAACTATCAGTTAGGCAGCAAAATCAAAACTATTTATATGTATTTATTTTTTCTTCCATAATCTCAAGTATTTTTCACAGCAATTGAAAATATAAACAAATGATGCTCATGGGAAAACAGTCATGATTTTTTGTTTCGATTTTTATTTTCACTTTCTTTATACCAGCTTACATTCCAAGCTCTCCAGAATCCTCTGACAACGAGTGGGATATCGGTACCTCAAACAGTTTCGAAGATTACCTGAGAACCGTTGGTCTTTCTGAAAGATTGCGTAATAATCTCACTCTTTGGGACGTAACAGTCGTAAGAGAAACCTCCTTGGACGGACCAGTTACTGACTTACCTTTCATATTGTTGAAAAAGTTGACGTCCTTTGATCATCGAGCACTCTTACCTGAAACATATAACAAACGTGTAAGTAGTATCCGAGACTTTTTGTATGCTATATTAACCTGTTCAGATAACTTCGTAACTCAGTACATTTTGAGAAGCTATCTATATGTCAGTTGGCAGTGCCTATCCTTCTTCCATCTGCTAGCAAGGATGATCGTCCCACCTTAATGCTTTGGGCAGTGCGAGGTGTGATTAAAGAATGGAAAACGAGTGATGCGGTCTTTCTTGAGAAACGAATAAGCAATTGGCCGACTTTTACAGTCGCATTTGTTCGAATCGGAGAGATCCCCCTATCAAAGTCTATCCTCATCAACAATATGCTAGGAAGGAGCCAGGGAAATCGAGGTCATCCTTATTTCCTCTCCAAAAAAGATGATAACCTCTAAAACGCAACTTTCTCCAAAGGGACAGTAGAATGTCTCTGGTATTTGCCTCCCTCTGAGTATCAAGCACAACCACGAGGATCCATGGAACAAATCGCAACTACAGTTTTGAATCTTGGTGGAGATGTAAACAAGTTTCCTCGTCAGAGTCGACTGATATCTTCTATGGCTGATTTAGTGATTGCAATCATTGACTCGGGGAAAAAAGAAGACATGAAACGTACAATTACAAACCTTGAGGATAACTGTAGAAAGGTATTGTTTGTTTCTTTGAAACAAGTCGACGACATGAAGCAACATGATCCTAAAAGGAAAAACAACTGGTTGTTTCACAAGTTTAAGGAGGGTGACGAAGAGATTTCCCTTAGTAAATCTTTATGGGAAGTTATTGAAAGATCCTGCCAGGAGGAAGATGATAACACCCGAATAACTTTAGAAAAATTTGCAGAAAGTGCTGAGGAAAATGATGTACTGATAGATATCAGCAAGTGCCAGGATACCAAGAGAGTTATTGAGAAATTATTTCAGACAGATAGTGAGCTTGATCTTGCTGAATATAAAGATAAACATTTGCCACTGCAGAATCTCTTCTGTGATTGGGTGCAATGTGACAGGCGTGGTCTTGTGGCAGAAAACTGTGCTGAAATTCAGATGGCAGAGATCCAAAAAGAAAAGAAACGAAAGAGAATTCAACAAAGAGAAAGGGGTTTGTCAGATACGTTGAAAAACTTCAGGAAAAACTTGAAAGGCATTTTGACAGATGATGTGAGGTTTCGTTACTTTTTTAGTTTCTTTCGAGAGATTGTGAATGAAATGGCAATAAAAAGCATAACCCCTCATTTAAAAGAAATGACTAAACTTGAGAAAGAGGTGCGTCGCCTTCAAAATGAAATTACTCTTAAGAAAGCAAACAGAGGGAAAGGGTCAATGAGAAATCTCTCAAACGAAATTGAAAAGGTGAAACAGTTACTCTACGAAGAAAGTCGTAAATACAGCACAAAGTACATTGGTTGCGAACATTTCTTACGTGAAATTGGTCAACTGTACGAAGCATACGTCACCGGGTCAAGTAGACGTCCTACTCAAGATCCTCACATAAATGAGCTTCCGTGTATTGTTGCAAAAATGCTTCTTGCAGGTTATCCTTTGGAAGTTTTGGACGGGGACAGCGGTTACGTACCGATACAATGGGTCTCTCATGTTCTGAAAATCATCTCCAAAGAACTAAACAATCCCAAGCTACTAGTGGTTTCCATCATCGGAATTCAGAGTAGTGGGAAATCCACCCTTCTCAACGCCATGTTCGGTGTTCGATTTCCTGTTCGAGCTGGTCGATGCACGCGAGGACTTTTTTTGCAGCTTCTCCCAGTGGAAGAAAAGTATTCTTCCAAGCTCGGATACCAGTACCTTGCGGTCATCGACACGGAAGGTTTGCGATCTCCCGATCGTGCTCTCCTTAACGAATACAACTTTGACAACGCGCTCGCGACATTATCTCTCTGTCTAGCAGATCTTAATATCATAAACATTCAGGGAGAGGTGATTAGTCAAGAAATGGTGGGAATACTACAAATTGCCGTCCATGCTCTCATTAGAATGAAAAGGGTGAATTTAAAATCCTATTGCCAAATAGTTCAGCAGAGAATATCCGATCCTACCGCAGTTCATAGAAACAAAGCAAATGTAAACAAATTGTTGGAAGTGTTAGATCAAGCAACCAGGATTGCTGCATCAGAGGAAGATGTTGCCGATCAGTACAAACAATTTTCAGATATCTTTCCGTTTGCTCCTGAGAGCGATATCATTCACGTGCCCTGCTTGTGGACAGGTCAAATGTCCCCTCCCAATCATAATTACAGCGGAATAGTGACTGACCTAGCAAATGCTATTTGCAACATTTTCGTCAACAAAACTGCTCGCATCAAACCGCAATTCACAATGAATGACTTTATTGAAAGGTTAAAGGACGTATGGAAGGCAATCAAGGAAGAAGACTTT
>VJOZ01018684.1:0-10941 GCA_009801055.1 Stichopus horrens | reverse complement strand
CACCCTCCTGCTTCTACCACCATCTTCGTTCTACCACCAAAAGCGGTAGGGTTTCATCTGCAGGTGTATGTCTACCTGTGTATGAAAGGCTCTGGCAGTCATTCATGATAAGTGTACAGTATGTTTTGAACTTGAACATACAGGTTTCCTGATAAACAGGTATTTTTACCGAAAGGTACCCCACGAACACAGAATGTCGATATCGCTTTTATCGATGGAATGCGAGAAATACTCAGCTTAAAGCAAATTTCTCAGCTGTGCTGTAAAATGTTAATTGTCATTATGATAAACGTAATTGACGATTTGTACGAAGTTTTCTTAGTAGCTTGCTTTAAAGCTGGAAAAGGCTCAGAAAATACTAGAGACGGTGACCTTCTTTCTTTGTTTCTTAAATGAAGTGAAACTGCCCCACTGCTTCCTTATTAGGTATCCTCCTCTTAGGTCAAATGTGAGGCAACATGGAAGAGACTCAAAACCATTTGCAACTACTATCAAGCAGGGTCGAACCAGACATGTTGCCGTTGACAAGTGGCCATTGTGAAACAAGGTGCAAGTGTTAGTCAACTGTGCAGATCCATAGACACACACTGTGTTTCACAAAAAGGCATCCTTTGCTAGATTAGTTCAGTACTCCTCCGCACGAGTGTAGAGTACGTAAGAGAAGACCAAACACAGTGAAGGTTGTTACATACAGTGTTGAAACAACAAGCAGAGTTTGCAACGACATCATTCCTTAAAGGAAAAGCCATTTCTGAAGTCAAGATTCCTGGCAGATCATTTGCTTGATGGCTGCTGGAGTTGGATCTTGGAGTGACAAGTTAAGCTTTTTACTCGTCAATCTACTGAAACTCGGTCTCGCTGGCCTTTGTTTGGATTTTAATGCCATATTTAACCAATGCCGAGAAAAGAAAGGTCATGATACCAAATTTGTGAATAGGAGGATAAATTAGGGAGGACAAAGAATAATTACAGGATATATCCTCTTTGCCAAAAGTTGCTTGTTGTACTATACTAATTATTCTCAATCAAGATGAGGATGGACTAGTTCACCCACAAGTTTTGACATTCTTGTCCTGAACAGACAACATATTATCTCTTGAAAATGTTTTGCTTTCTTTTTCAATGTCATGAATGTTTGTCATTTCATGAATGTTCCAAATAAATATTCTCCTGACATTTTAAATTGAGGAAGTCCCATTTCCCTTTATATCCTTCCTTCTAATAGTAATTACAGTGTACG
This sequence comes from Stichopus horrens, assembly GCA_009801055.1. NCBI lineage: Eukaryota > Metazoa > Echinodermata > Holothuroidea > Aspidochirotida > Stichopodidae > Stichopus > Stichopus horrens. Next base: position 9,701 of record VJOZ01018684.1, on the reverse strand, counting down.
TGTGTGTTTGAATGAGAGGGCAATGGGCATTTTAAGTCTGAATAAACCTCTGCACACGGTTATATGCAAGGAAATCCATAGCAGAATTGAAATTCATGCTCGAGCAAGTCTTTGCTGTCAGGTTTCAAAACAACATCCTTTTGCCTTCAAAGACATGGGTTTCATGAATGGTGCGTTTAAGAAGGATGTACTGTACTAGAACTGTCCTGTTTGTCACTGTAAACTGTGTGTGAATTTGTATTGTGACAGATTCCCATGGAAATGGAGTAGTAAGCAGAATTATTAGTATCATTTCAAAAGGTGTAACTTACATTTGAATAAGTAATAATTGAAAAAAAAAGTACATGCAGTGTACCTCACTACTATACATAGTCTGCTTATGAGACTTGGTTGCCAGTGGTTACCATGACACCTCTAGAGGCTGTGCCAATGAGCTTCTGAATCCATCCATCTCATTGCTTTTAAGGTTCAGAATTATTCATGACTTTACAAACGGTATCGAGGAGCGTGAGGCGTCAGTGATGCAAGCAGAACCGGAGAAGAAGTGCTGGATTGTGGAATGAAAAAAAAAAATACAGTGCATTAATTGTATATGTAGGTTCCCTTCAGTCCTGCGAAAGCCTGAAAAGAAGCTGTTATGAATATTTGGAAAATTAATGCAAGTCCTGGAATATTTTTGAAATTCAAAGAAATTGAAAAGTCTTGTAAATTTTTCACAATGTGACAGTGTTCCTTTCTGTCTCAAGATATCAAAGTGTTTGTATTGCTGTAGGGAGGAAGGTCTTGGAATTTTTTTTTTTTGCCCTGGGAAAGTCATGGAAAAGTCATGAAAATTGAAGTGCAGGGATCCTGTTTCATTATGCAACCATCATCCTTCAATTGAAATTATTGAGTTCTGATTAGAAAACCATCTTGGACCTAGCAGACATCTATCTCACCTATTTAATCAAGAACTGTTTATATCTAGCTATGTTGCAAGCATTGTCAGACTGGTGAAGATCATCAGTATTGGCCTCAAACTGAACTTGCTAAAAGCATGCACCACACCAAGCTGCATGTTTTTCTCACAAAATGTCTTCCAAATCTTTGCTGCAATTCCGTATCATAGTCCACAAGACATCAGACTAAAGGGTTGACACCACACAATGTGAAAAGTAAATTCATTGCCTGCCAGCAAAAGTTATACTCGGCAATAAAAGGCACGGTAGTCAGAGCTGCAGGNNTAAGAAATGCGATTTCACTGTCCACACCCTGTCCTGTATTCTTCAAGTTTCACCCAGTCGTTGAAATCGTCACAGGAAATAATGACTCCCTGGCTTTCGGCAGAATTTCCGTCCTCCGCCGTAGAGGGAAGGTATATCAGGCTGCTGTCCAGTCAGTGTGTATTATTAACCAAGCTAGGCAAGCAATTGACAATACTGGAGCAACAGAAATGAACTGAAATCCCCCTGTACTTTGGTGGTGTGGTTTTCCTGTAGTTGTTGTGTCGTTGTTACAGGACATGAAGCTGAAATGCCCATACATACAGTAGGCTGGTAATATCATTGTAATCCTACAGTGTGTCCTATGTATGGATCACATGCATCTGGTCTGTGAGCTGAACTGCAATTTGACCGAAAGAGCTATTCATCCTGAGTGGTAATCGTCACCTTAAAGAAGATGATTCTCATGCTGTCTGTACTTGAATACGGTATGCAATGTTCCCATCACACCCAGTAAAAATCTGTCGTAGGTGACACAGAAAGCATCTATACAGTATGTGGCTATTTTCAGGTACTTTTGTTGTGACCAGTATTGTTATGGCTGTTATTATTATGCCTAATTTGATGCCTTGCAGCATTGTCCTCTCATAGATTTGAAAGAGGGCTTTTATGTTTCCATAATCAGTTAAAAACTAAATTTCTAAATTGGTTCATTCTCGTGACAGTAATGGTGCAGAAGTTTATTGCAAAATTAGCAAATTTTGAGCATCAATCCTCATTATCTTGAACCACTCTAGAAACTTGCATTTCTTGAATGCATTGAGACTAAACCTGAATTCAGTTGAAGTCACATGACTGCAAACTCGTCTGGATTCTGACCAACTGAATTAATAGTTCACTTGGAAATGGTAAACTACAGATATTTAATTGTTCAAATCATCTGTCGTTACATAAATCATACCTTCGAAAGTAGCAATGCTTCTTCAAGTAAAGCTACAGACTTACTCTATTACAATAATTCTGTGTATGGGAGATGCTGAGATTCTGCTAACCCTCCAGACAACTGAACATGCAGTATTGCAATTCTTGTTTCCATGACGATACTTGCCTTGATGCTATTGGTCCTTGCCTGTGCCCTGTGAACTGTCTTTGAATATTCCATTTAGAATGAATCAGTGCTAAACCGTGCATAAGGTGCTGATAGAATTTTTTTATTTTTCATTCACTTTCCTCTTTATGACTCTGTTGCTTTCCTTGCTCCTTCTTTCACTTCTACATCCTTGATAGTTTAGATTCATTACCTGTCCAGCACGACAACTTCATGCTCACCATAGAATAACCACTGTTCCACTATTTGCCCAATCATTTCACCTAAGCTGTAACCTCATTTGTGTCTTACTGCTCGATCAATGTCATGATAAACAATACGTTGTTCGTCGGTCGTCATGGTTATGTACTTAACTATACCAAGTGCTGACATTATGAGAGCGTAACAATTTAACCAAAACAAAAGTAAAAGTAGAAACTGGCCACCATGGAACTTTTGTAAATGCTTCATTCAATTCAGTTGATCAAAGTTACTGATGTGCCTTAAAAGTAACCCTGTGCTCCACACAAATCTGATTGGGAATTCACTTGTTGAATGTTACCAGCAGTTATGTGTATCAGTACAAGCAGATACGTCTCAAGGGCATGCTCAAAAGGTTGACAATAAAATGAGCAAGAGCGTGACATTGTGAATGGGTGGTTGTTTTGAGACAGATGTTTTCTTCACATGGAAATATCCAGACCAGTCTAAAGTAATAGAACAGAATCACCGGCCCAAATGTCTGGTACGTATAAGCTTGAGGGGTCCATTTAGCAGCATTTGGTGTTCATCTCAAGTTATTTCGTTTTTGCTCCTCTCCTTTGCAGGTCAAACAGGTCAATGCATCGAGTCAATTCGAAGAGGAGATCAGAGCAGAACAAGAGGAGAGGAAGAGGCAAGCAGAGGAAGCCAAATTGAGGAAAGAAGCATTTAGAGCAAAACAGGCAGCATTCGGAGTCCAGTAGCACAAAGGTTAACCACAGGGGATGGGGTTGGGTGGAGAGAGGTGAGACCGATGGGTTGAGGGATGATTGTGAATGTATGTTGGTAAACTGGTGCAAATAGCAGGCTACATTGTTAAAAAAAGGTCAAATTCCCAGAGATTTGCCCACAAATTCTTGGACTATAATGTAAATGAATTTTAGGGTGAGTAAAAGCATTTGTGTTGGTCTAAATCCAGACTTAGGAATGATTTAAATGATGCAAATGGAATTCTTAAAAAAAAAAAAAACTTTTGAACCCAACATGTACGACTAGTTTCTGTAGAGTAGAGAAGTTGTGAAAAACTTATCTTAGATTTATATCGTCAAGTTTATAGCTTTATATAGATATCTGAAGAAATAAAAAGAGTGTTGTCAAATATCATATTATTCTGTTATGGTAGTGCTGCAAACATTGTCCAACAAGTTAGAAGAAGACAAAGGAAGTCATTAAAATGTTAAGACAGTGACTTTTATGTAAGGATGCATCTGCTATTGTCGGCTATTGCCAAACTGCCTGCTCTAAAATGAGCCGGGGGGGATTTATACACTGGGTGGGTACTGAGGTTACAAGAGAAAAATAGTGTGACAAAACCTGTGGCATTTTACTCTCACAATTCTCTGTCTGCTCACAACCCTATGTCTGGATGTCTGCAACATTCCATGCCTGTCATTCATACCTGTGATTTCATCAGGGCTGTATCCATTTACAGCCCGAGGGGTGTCAGGGAGGGGCGTCCATTGGTACTGCGAGAGAGTACTTTACTGAAGACTCAGTGTGAGAAATACATGGAAAAAGCATAGCTTACATTGGAGAAATGATCACTAAAGACAGGTACGTCATCTCTTTGGTCAGCTCAGTTTTGGGAAAGTTGGAATGTTAGTGGATGGCAGAATTTAAGCTCTTGGATGCTTTCAGATGCAGTGAGAGGAACAGACAGTATGAACCGGATAGCATTACGGTCATATTTTCTATTGCTTATCCAAGTTTCAATCTCATATTTAGCAAGATCTTTGAATCAATGCTTGTCTGCAACTCACACGGGCAACTAGGATCACAGCCTAACACACTAGCTGTATGGGAGATGACTAGGGATAGGCCAGAAAGGTTCAACAAGACATCAAAACACAGCTGGATTCCTTTATGAAAATCCTTCCCAACCTACTGAGTCCTACTGGGGCTGATCTTCACTGAAAAATGGAAAATCGAAATCCTAACAAGAAATACTTGAGCGGGTTGCCAGAGGCCATGCCAAAGGCATTTTGCTCTTAGAGTTGCATCCGTTGCCTTGCATTATCCCAAAAACCACAGGCACTTGAGAGACAGAAAAAAAACGTGAATCGACATGGGGATATCACTGTATGAGACACAGCTGTGTAGCAAAGCTCCGAGGCAGTATGTGCAAGCTCACTTTCATTTTACTCTACTTCAGCAAAGAAGGATAGATATCATAGCTATCATGATCAGTTGCTGCTGAGCACTCCTTTGTGCACATGATGCAGTATGCTGATTGAAGGAACATGAAAGAGAAAGTCACAGCAATGAACATCTCCCTCTCTGAGTCCTTTGTGCGACACGACCGTCGGCGGGAACATCGTCAACAACAGCGTGTGAAGTGTTTTTATTGCACATCACTGCAAATTACGCTCAGTTGGGGTCACGCTGCCGATCACGGTTTCGTTGTGAGAAATCGCGGGTCGACGCGCCACGTGTGTAATTCCTGGATGGAAGTTGCTGGTACGGATAGCCTGCGCACTGTACGAAGGCGAGTTACGTCGCATCACGAATGTGTTGAAAATGAACCAAGCGGCAGTTCTTTGTATGTCAGTGAGTCACGTTGTGAGAGTCCGTTACTTCCTGTATAGATTTGTTCGAGGCATACTTACCACTTTTGGAATATTTCACAAGAGGGAAATGGTGTTTCATATTGACTTCTCATCAATTTGTATAAGTTACATTGCAACAAATAAAGATGTCATCGTATAATGCTGTGGGTTAATCTGAGAATGAATTCACTGCTCTGATGTGATACTAGCTTCACTTTAGGGTTTCTGTGTAGTTCCCCAGTCACTTGGCATTCCTCTGCTTGTGCCCAGAACTGCTTCGATCACACGCTGTGGTGAGGTGCTTGTATCGCTGTATATCTCTTCAGTTAGTGTTGCCTTCATAATAAGCTCCAAGTGCGGCCACCTCTGTCAGTTTTGTGACGTTATACAACCCCCTTACACCAGAGTCACTTTTCCTTTGTTTGCCAGGTCATTGTAACATCTAAGGGGATGTTGAAGGATGGGGAGGGGAAACAGGGGGGGTTAGATCTTTAATCATTTAACACATGACTTTATTCAGTGTAGCAACTATCTGAAAAACTTTGTTCGAGATATTCACTTGTCACCAGTTGAATTATTTCTGGCATATTTGATTTGGCATTGTGGTCAGTTCCAGCAATATCTAGCACATTTGATTGCACAGTAATACCTGCCTAGCAGCTTCTTGGATATTTGATTCAATGGTTAGGTCAATCGGGGCAATTGTCAGCCCATTAGATTGCCTCTGATCACCTCTTTGATTGGACCACATCATTCCATGATGGAGTGCTTTCATTTGATTTAATTTCTAATTTTGTGCCAGGTGAAAAGCTGAATGTGTTTCACTTTCCGTTTTCTGTTTATTTTCATACATCTCAAAACATTTCGAAGTGCCGTGGAATGAGGGATTGACAATCACGTAGCTGTTCCAACAGGAAGTTTTATTTCCGACGACTGTTTTTTTTTACCTTTGTTATTGTTGTTATTATAGTATTTACCTTAGAAGCTGAATGGCAACATTCGATTGGTTTGTCCACCAAATAGAATCACTCACAATGATTGTGTCATCTTCCTCACATTGCAAGTTTTTGCAAAATTTTTTCTGAGCTGATTGTCTAATTGGCCTTAAAAACCAAGGATCCCAAATAAAGTTGTATGGTAGTGTGTGTGTGTGATTTTAAACTAAATGCTCTGGAATGAATTTTTGTAACTTTTTCAAAATAAATGTTGGAACAGGGTCACGTTTGTACTGAATATGGAGATTGAACAAAAATCAAAATTGTTTTGTATGTCAATATTTGAACATGGCAGACCAGACACTGGGCAACTGTTTTCTTGATTTGAAAATTGCACACAGATATATGTTATTTTTTTAGTCTGTGCAAATCTAGACAACATTGCACTGAGTCAGTATATATTTGAAGTTGAAAAAAATCAGGAAGGTTGCAACCCAAAACTGATAAATTACATTTGATGTTTATAGAGTAAATATGTTATGGAGGAACAGATATGGCGCAAACATTGAACGTCTTTATGCAAACCTGCACGAAAAGTGTGCTCTATGTTGCCATAGCAACAATTGGAGGTGGAAGTTGGTCTTAACCCGCATATTGGCCAGTTTCGATATATTTCCGATATTTCCAGGTAAACACATCGTTTTCACCGATTTGTGAGACAAAATGTGTGCAATGTCTTCTGGTTAACTCTTGGAAAAGCATACTTTGCAAATGGATCTCATGTGCTACTGTTTCGAAGTAAGAAATACATGAAATGTACCTCAGTCTTGAGCTTAATCATGTGATCATGTATTACAGAATCACTAGGCATTGGTCACTTGGTTTAATCCAATGAAATATTGTTGTGCATTAAAAAATTAGAGGATAATGATACCTGAATTGATGGCGGGACTTGATAAGCATGGCGTCTTTGGTTTTGTGTAATTTCATCATATTTTACTTCCTATACACAATGGTAGAGGCAGCTGTGTATCTGCGTGATTTCAGTACATTTTTTTCTGTGTCAAACATCATTAGGAGCATTTCGTCAATAAATCAGCATTCATGTTCACCCATGAAAAGTTTCATCACCAACCAATCAGCAGTCAGGTTTCTAGCAATTGTTTTAAAGTTTTTTTTTTATTATGTCTACTCTTAGCCAAAATTATGGATATCTCAACGTGTGGTAGACGGTAAATGAGTACTAAAATAATAGCAGGTGCTGATTGAAAGAAGAGCTAAAAGCTAGAAGAGTAAAGCTAAAGCTTTACTACGTCCCTAGTTTAGGCCTATTTTGGAATGATTGTTACGTGTTACACATTGCGATCTTTGCAGCCTAAAAGTATAGGGGTGATAATATCTTTTTTTTAAATAGATAAGAACTGTATTATTTCGTGAACCCCCCTCCCAAATACACAGGTCATTTAATGGAATCCAGCTCATCTTGGCGGATGGTCATGCAGTAGTCAACTAACAGAACACCAAACCTCACATGGAGTCAGTGCGTGCATATCGGATGCGATAGTGTTGCTTGTAAAGTCTACGAAAATCACCGAAGCTAAACGAAACTTTGAAAAAAAAACCTCATTTAAGATTTTTTATCTAGAAATTTGGTCGTGTCGAAATAAACAAATTTCAAAACAAAGAAAGAAGCTCGCTCAATGTGCTCTCCCTTTCTTTGGTATCCGATATCTCGAAAATTTGTGACTACAAAATGAAAGTGATTTTTGACCGAATGTTCGTCCACCTGTCCATGTCCACCTGATTGCTGCTGAGTCGTGCGAACAATCTGACTGTCTCGTAAGAAAGTTGTTTAATTCTGACGATGACAATCTAAGTTATTCCGAAAATAAGAGACGTATGTTTTGTTAATTCTTCCAGTGTGTTGGCCTTTATTTTAAATAAAAAAATATCATGGTGCGTTTATATCGATTAAAGAATCACTGTATGTTTGGTATCCTGTTGTTCACGGCAATCTTACTGTATAAAATTTCCTATCCATATGCAAAATGTTGGCGATAATCTCAGTTGTTTTTGTCAGTTGTACAAACGGCATTTGTCATCTGCTTCCGTCAGGTTGGTTTTGACGCTTTTATTTTCAATTCTAATTTCTTGATTTTTATCGTGATACTTTTGCGATTTAAGTCATTTTGTGTTAAGATTTTTATTATTTTCTCTTTTTTTTTGTTGTTGTTGCCATTTTTAAGCTTTTTATATCATCTGCTGATTGCATGTGATAGCGGACTCACTGAGGAATTATATGACTCATAAAATAGAGTAAAAATAGCAACATCCTTTGTTTGTTGGCTGTACCTAATTACTAGCAACAGTGGATTTGAGTTTCCGAAATTTACCTATCATTTTACGCATCGACCAGAAATACTAATGTTCTCGAAATTCAGTGAGGTGAAAAAACTCCGTTTTCAGGATCCTGTGGTAGAGGATTCGATCCTGCATATTACGCAAATCCCAAGCATTGCTTTTTTATTTTATCCTGTATCACCCAGCCAGTTTAGGTCCGCTTGGTGCGAAAATAACTCTGAATAATTATTTTTGTATACCAATAGTAAAGTTTGCATCATGATAGCAACGTTTTAAAAAAAAAAAATCTGCACGTTTAAGTAGAGAGGAAATAAATATGGCAAGTTATCCGGGGAAATATTGTCAATATATTCTATATCAACGAAATGGAATTTGAGGAGTCTGATTTTTATCTGCGTGATCTTTTTGTTTAACTGTTTTGGAATACAGAACTTTTCACCGGCCGTCGATGGTACATACACCAGTCTTGTATAATCATGCATGTATCTGCCGCCCTCTTCCTCTCTCATGTCACTGCGTTAACATCTGTTTATACACGAAATGAAGGCACCACTTAGGGAATTAAGAGTTCTTCGGTAGTCTCATGGGTTTATGCATGTGCTAGTAAGTGTGGATCCTAATGAAATTTGTGGTGGATGGTTTAGGTGGAGGTGACCCTACCATGAACTTCAATTAGCTTCTGTATATGCACTGAACACTGTCTATCCTGAACACTGAAGAACCACTACCACAGTAGTAATGTGATTAAAATGTTTAGAAAAACGATGTTTCTCCATGATTCTGCGTGATCCATAGCCCTGTGATTCATTAGGGTCAAGGACTCAAAGAGGTGTGCACCTCAACAGTACCACTATCAGTGTACTAATGAGACACATAAGACACAAAAGACATATCATCAACATTAAGACTCAAAGCCTGGAAAAAGAGAGGCATTTTGTGCATAATCTCTTATAAAATGGCCCATATTGGTAGGATGAGATGAGTGCACAAATCTATCCAGCCCCCCCCCCTCAGTTTCATATCATTGCTTTTTACGTCAGCAACTACACCTTCCATCAGCCCCCTGCAATCATGTAATGGAATATTTCACTTTTAGAGTCATACATCATTCTGCCTCTCGTATAAAAGACATTCACAGTTTATAAGGCTCGTATTTATACCTCATTGTCCTTTCTGATAACATAAACATACATACCCTATAAATTGCTCCTTTGACTAGTACACTCTAAATCGCAAAACGGTAAATGTCTCTAAAGTCTTGTATAGGTTTTCGACAGATATAGGTTACCACTCTTTTGAAAGCTGACAC
>VJOZ01018670.1:4675-17056 GCA_009801055.1 Stichopus horrens | reverse complement strand
TGATTTTGCGTACATGAGGCAACTCGATAGATACTTAATTGGGAGATCCTGGATCTGTTTCTATGTATCATATCCATTCAAAATATGTACACAACAAAATGCTGAATGTTTTCTGCATCTACCTCGATCGATGCATGCATGAAAATGCCGAAACGGTGATTCTGTTCTTCAAATTTGAAATTACATAAACAAGATATATTTTATATTGGAGACTTTCTGCACATGTCCAAGTAAATCAGTGTTGTGTTCCTAGCACACACACACAGATGGACATAAAATCTTCACACAATATTGACAAAAGATGTTTATCCGTTCAGCCCATGCCAGATGAAAGACTTGTATTTTCATTTATCTGACTGGTAAAGCACTTTCCTAATGACACATGATAGATTAATGAACTTGTTATCAAACTTTTGCATTTTGGGAATGAAAAAGGCAAAATGTAAAATCAAAAAGCTATATTCATATCATGCAACCCATTTCCCCTAAATTCCCAAAACAAACTACCATATTTCAACAAACATAAACAAAAATAATGACGAAAAAGGAAACTTTGTTAAGGTGATATAACTCATGTCATCTTTTTATCAAATTTTATGCTACCCATTGGGTGCAAAAAGTTAATCATAAATGATCCTCTGTAGTGTTCCAATTTACTCCCCTTAAATTGATAATTTACTGTTGTGTCATCTGCTGACAAGCTTCCACAGCCAAGGTGGGCTGTAAGAGCACATCTCACATCTTCTTCTTCGAATGTCCCCCGTGCCCCACCGCAGGAGGACTTCAATTTCCTCATCAGTTCTTATGAGGCAGGTGGCAGAGACTTATTCTCGTCCCTGGGCCCACCATGGGGCCCAGAGGTGCTGCGGACCTCCGTGATTGAGGAGCCAGATTCTCTTATCCCGACCCTCCTGGTGACACTAAATCATCATCCCTTTCCACGGATTTCACCTGTGCGTTTGCACTCCTATCTTGACGACAAATCAGTAAACAGCTGATCTGATTTCATTTTCTAATCATATCCCATTTCCTGAACCCCATTTTGGCACCAGGGCCATAAACTTAAAGGGTTAGTCATGTTTGTTTATAATGATTATAACAAGGGGGGTCACAGATTTAGAAGGTAAGTGGTGTTTGTGTAGTTGTAATATAGAGGGGGCTACGGACTTATTATTTGTGATTTGGTAGAGAGATGAGAGGATGCCTCAATAAATGTCACTTGATTATAAAAACACATTTTTTTTTGTAGAATCCTGAGCAAGGAAGTGATGTCACCATAATGGCATATATGTGATGAAAAATGTAAGAGATCAGAGAAATCATGGGACGAACTGAAATGAAGAAGTGAAAGATAATTACAAGGGAAGAATAATTCCGGATACACGTCCTCCTTTCTAGACTTATGCATCTACTGTCTTACAATTAAGTCATTACTTCCAATATATCTGAATACAGACTAATAGGGCATATAATTAACTCAGCCTATACCACAGTTATCACATGGTAAAGAGCCATTCACCCCCTGTCCCTGCCTTTCCATATCTCATATTCTACTATCATTTCCACCACCCCTACCCCCGGCACTTCCGCTGATGTCAATGTATTGCGCAGCATACATTCGAGACAACCTCTATTCTTCTCTACAGTACTCGATGCTGGGTGGAGTTAAAGGAATACTCAACTTACTGGCTAGGAGGCTCTTAAATGAAAAAGAAAGTGTTTGCACTGAAAATGGTTCAAATCGCACAAAAATATATTTTGCATATTAAATTCACAACACTGCTGTTTGATGACAAATTTCTCAGGTCAAGAATGATTTTCAGTTGTCTCGAGATTGTAAAATGCAACAAGTCTTTGTCGTTCATTGAAACAGAAGCATTAATTTAACTTTGACACTTGACAGCTAGTAGTGAAAAGTTGAAATTGGCTTAATTGTACTTGGACCTTAAAGCATTGTGAAAATTAGTACAGTCATATCTCTCAAACTAGTGCATGTTTCTTTAAGAAGTTAAAAAATTACACAAAAAACTGACTTTTTTATATTCAAAGTAGTTGTGTAATTGTCTGCATGACAGCACAAATTTCACATAATGCAATGCACCAGTTCTAAATAGTTGTATTTCTTAAATAATCCACTTCCAAATGAAACATGCTATTGATATATGGTCTTCATCAATGAAAAGAGAAAAACTTCCATACAATTCACAAACTTGTTCAGTGGTTGCAAGATTCCTTTCAGAAACAAGAAGTAAATTAAAGCACATATCAGATTGTGTTGGGATAATGCTTCCATTTAATTTTTTCCCTAGTCCATTCATGTCATTTAGCAACCTTTTCTCCATGGTATGATACAGGTCTCATGGCTACTGTAATTTTCAGTGCATGATAGATCAGTTTATTCCTCAGATGTGCTGTGTACTTGTTTGGAGGTAAAAAGTCAAAATTATGCTGACCAGTTACTGCCTCCTATCTTCTTTGCAGTGCTAGACAACATGACTATAGAATTTGTATATGTTTGTTTATATCAGTTAATTGCCTTTTCAAATAATAGTTAAGACAGGAATAAGAGTTACCACCTAATTTCGAAGACCACCCCAAACCCCGATTCCCATCTGCGTAAAACAGCAGAAACAAAATCATCACTGACAAAAACAATATCTTTAAGATTAAGCCAGATAATCAAATAAGGCAGATTTTTCTCTGTGGTCTCTAATGAACTGTAAATATTCATAAAGTTATGACATTCAGTGGATTCGGGGATTATACTGTCTTGTGAGTTTTGAGATCTCCGTGCATCGGGGTGGGCGATATACATTGATTTAGGAGATATAGGATTAGTTTCTTCCACATTAAGTCCCACCCCTCCCCTTGACTACAAAGAGAGCAAGAGAGAGAGAGAAAGGAAGCATCATGACTTCACAACTTTGCTGGATGCCATTTTTAGGTCTGCCGACCTCATACAAGATGTTATCAGAGTAAACAAAATTAGCAATTCGGTGAAGAAGAAATTCAGGTACATTCAAAGATACTGACCTTCTCAATTACAGTTTGATATAATTAAATAAGTATTCCTTGTGTATCCAACACCTGCTAGGTTGAATTAAAGGTCAATTGTGAGGAGAAACGTAACATGGTTGGCCACTTAATCAATCGAACATCGACACTGAACGGCGTTTGTCAGTACGTAGTGACACATCTACATTGTCTGTAGGAGTGTTCAACATACATTTGATCGCACAGAATAAGTTTGATGAAGTTCCACATCGCAAAAAGTTATGTTGATATAATCACAGCCCTGTGGAAGAAATGGGAGGGGGGTGATCCTTCCTTTATGCCCCTTGATTTATTTTGCACACATTTATTTTATGTGTGTGTATTTCAGGAGGTACTGAAATGCAAACTGCCGCAAACTTGAGACGCCACGTTCACTTTTCACAAAATATCTATTTTATTAAATTCAAGGTATTTATGTTTTCTTTTTCTTTTTGTAAGATCAAATAAATTATTATTGCACTTGTCAGCCTGTGAGTCTTGGGAAGTGGCAGATTTACCACATTTTGAGACAGAAAAGATCTTGTCAACTGATTTGTAATATGCCTGATTTTTTCAACGCTCTTCCAGAAATTTTTGGCACCCTACTCTAAAGTATCTTGCATGCCACGAGTGACACATATGGAACCACGTAAAAAAACCTGTTATAGAGCATTCACAATGCTTCAATGGCTTTGATATACGTTTTCAGCATAATATGCTATTTCTACTGACTTTCAAAGCCAAGTGATATATGCTTTAATGTTGTCTCAGTTTAAGTGACTATTGTGGAAACTGCAAACTTTTCCAGAGATGTTATCCTTGAGATGTCTGCTTCATGTCCTGTGCTTTTTGCCACAGTTTTAAGGCGTACAGTGACAAGCACTTTGATAATCATGTGTAATATTTCAACCTTGTGTCTTACCTTATATTCTTATTGCGTCATCAATGAGTTACAGATGTTTGTGAAGAGAGCTGTAGGCCTATAGTACGTTTACGTACATGATCTTACGACACACGTAACCATGATTAACCCATGGATTCATTATCCGATACACCAGCCATGGAAAAATAAAATCTCAGTACTCGCTCGTGAATGTACTGCAGAAGAATTTCATCCTCTCAAGGTCTGTCTGTTAATATGCATGTAACATACACACGAACATCACATTGTTCAAGAAGTTAAGTACAACCCCCGCAAACAAGCCTACACACATATCAGGCACCCCCCACTGTCATAAAACCTTTAAAGTAGTTAAGCGCCCTATAACAACATGTTCATACATGAATGCCATCCACAACCCACCCTCATCAAGATCACTAAGTGCCCCACACGACATGTCCACATACATGTCATTCATTAACTCCCACTCTCATCAAACCCATTGAGAAGTTAAGTACCCCATGAAACCAGGTCACCCATGCACCTCCCACCCTCTCATCAAACTCAGTACACTTTTTCACTCCAACACATTTTCAGTCCTAAAATGAAATATAGCTTTTCAGTCTGAAGATAAGATACAGGTTTTCAATTTGCAACGTTTCCAATCTGAACATAGGATACACCATTTTAGTCTGACAATTTTCAGTCCCTAAATGAAATACACATAGCTCTTTAGTTTGAAAATGAGATACACCCTTTTAGTCAGAAAAGGAAACACAACTTTTTATCTGAAAATAAAATACGTCTTTGCAGTCCGAAAGAAAATCAAGGTGAGAGATTAAAGGTAGTGTGATATTACTGTATTTTGTACCTTGGATCAAAGCAAAACTACTGTACAGCAGTTTGGAAATTTCAGTCACCCCTGATATAGGGGTCAAGGTTAATTAGAGTTCCCCGTAGTGGCCAGTTGACAGCATGCGAATATGAAATTGACAACATGATGATAGAACTAAAAAAGAGCTATCACATGACTATCATGGTGTAGGATGTCTATATTCGGTGCCAGAGCACTGTAATATTTTGAGCTTTGTTCTGACAATTTGAGCACATATGTAGAACTTTTCAAGGTACAACAGATATTCTGGTTTTCCATCATTTTGTTTTAGCAGTGCATGATGACTTCATCAGAAAGTGTTTAATTCTCATGAAGGCATTTACTTTGAGCCCCAATTTGTATGTTCACTGTGCCATGATCCCCTGTACCTCTAGTGCCTTTCCGCATAAAGTGACGTCATCCAAAATTGTGTCAATAAAATTTTATAAACCAATAAAAAATCATTGACAGCAAAGTCAAAGATCAGTGACCTTCAAAACTTCGTTTTCAGACTGAAAACAAGTATTTCACTGATAACTCAAAACATGTATTTTATTTTCACACTGAAAAGATATACTTTATGTTCAGACTGAAAACGTGTATTTTATTTGGGGGCTGAAAATTTCTCGGACTGAAAACTTTTAAAACTGAAAGCGTATATTTCATTTTCAAACTGAAAACATATATTTATTTTAAGAATATTTTTTGGGTGGCGTATTCCCCCCCCAAAAAAAACCTGTTTTTAATTTTTGGACTAAAAACTTGTCGGGCTGATAATTGTCAGACTGAACTTGTTTGACTTAGAGGTGGACTCAATCAAACTCACTACTGTAAGTACACCATACAAATTATGTCCATACACATGTCATGTGAGATCTCCCATCCTCATTAGACCCTTTCACACACATATGTCCTGCACCTTCCACTTCATTAAACTCTTCAAGTAGTTATGTACTCCATAACAACATGTCCACACATACATAACCTCCCATTCTAATCAAATTCTTTGAGAAAGTAAGTTACGACATAACAACACATTCACTCACAAGTCATACAGAAAGCTAATCGTTACCAACAAATATACACATCACTGACATAAAAATCAATTCTGTAATATGTTGATAGAAATATAAAGATATATAGCGATCAACTGTGTGCTTTTCCTGTAACGCCTAGTGTCATGACTACACATAAGTCAGGCAAGGAGTCCATTGCAATTAATGGACAAGCGCTGCCAAAATCCACAGTGATGCCCCATCAACATCTATGCTCCACGTTGAAAATCATGCCTCAAGGACAGGCGTGGACGTAAGGTGGAGATAGAAGGAACGTAATCACGCCTTAAGGAAAGGCGTAGACACACAGTGGCGATCATCTCAGGAGTACTTTAACTGGTAAATGTAAACAATGGTGTTCTCCTCTTCCAGACTTAGAGGGTGCCAAAGGAGCCGCTTTCCTGTGACAATATAACTAAGTATGTCAAACAACCTGAAAAGAGATAAAAGTCAACAAGTATGCAAAATGTAAACAAACCAGGAGTCTAAGAAACTAGAACAGACCAGTTTCTTGAGTGTTGCAGTTGTGATATGGGTGTGCCAAAATATTTGCCACTGTTCTTTCAAGAAATGAAATGGACTGTGTTGAAAGCAAGTGCCATAATTTTCTTTTGTTTGGTAACATCGTTTACTTTTGCGTGTTAAGTTGTGCAACAAGCCATCAGTCCATATCATCACCTTGTCATTCTTCAAAGTCTTTCTGGTTTTTTGCAAGTGTCTACCATCTAAGTTACTGTCTACAGTGTCACATTGGTTACTAAGATAGCCAAACAAGTTTAGATGTCCATGCAGGGTTAGGTGATCATGCAGGACTAGATGTCTTTATGCAGGGCTAGATGTCCATGCAGGACTAGATGTCCATGCAAGACTGGGTGATCATGCAGGATTGGATGTCCATGCAGGGTTAGGTATATGCAAGACTAGATGTCCGTGCAAGGAGGTGTCATGCAGAATTAGATGTCCATGCAGGACTAGATGTCCATGTAGGGATAGATGTCCATGCAGGGTCTAGATGTCTCATGCAAGGAGGTGTCATGCAGAACTAGATGTCCATGCAGGTCTAGATATCCATGTAGGGTTAGATGTCCACGCAGGGTCTAGATGTCCCATGCAAGGCTACATGTCAGATGTTCATGTCAATGTCTATGCAAGGGATAAATGTATATGCAGGACTAGATATCTCATGTGAGAGTAGACACCAGATGTCCATGTGGGGCTTGATGGTAGATGTCAGTGCAGGGCTATATGGTAGATGTCCACATGACGATAGACTTCCTGGCAAGACTAAATGTAATTCCAAATACTAGCTTTAGTTGTCCTCACCGATAATTGAAATTGACATAAGCAATTCAACAACAAAAATGATACCACATAATGAAAAAGAGCCACTCATGAACTAGCACAGCGTGGGTAGGACTAAATTCAGTTTACGGTGACTGCGTCGTCCATTTTAATTTGCTCAAGGCGAATGACCTAAACAGGACAAAGTTTGATTTTTTTTTACAATCATAGAAAAACTTAAAAAGAGCAGATGGTACTGAGAAAGGAAAAAGCACAGAAGCACTTTGTCTGGATAAAGGAGGGTAGGAAATGGTCCAGGAATATTTGTAATCACCTCTGTCTAGGCAGCAAAAGCTTTTGTAATTGTGAAATGTATACTCCAAACAGCAAAGAGGATTAAAAGATGGCCTGAGACCATCAGTCAGGCAGCTTTAACACTCTAAAACTCGAAAAGGATGATACCAGTTATACCATTATGAAGGGCTTACATCTCGACTGTATCTGCTGATTTCACAAAAGGATGCCCTTAGAGTGACGATGGCTCACTTTCTCTGACTCTAACTTCCAAAGACTGATATTAGATGAATGACAGCACCAATTTGGTGGATTGGTGGTCTAGGACTTAGTCACTGCAAATCTTACTTACACCTTTGGTTGAAAAAAAGGATAGGAGTTGATTGTCTTTGCTGATCATAGAGTTGCCCACGGTAGTTTAGAGGTGACGGGTACGGTTTTATCTTTCTGTTTTTCCTCATTGTTGTATGCTGTATTATTTCCTTCAAGCTAAAACCATCTAAAGAAGAAAATTACACAAGAAAACTAAAAGTGGAAGGAATGAAGAAAAAAGATAAAACATACCAAAGCGTTTTTGTCATGATTTTCACTCTTTTAAACTGAAGGTGGAACCTTATCGTATTTGTCCTTACAGAAATTTCTTCCACAATGGTGACTTTTTTTTCCCTTCTTGCCACCACAGCAGAGAATGGAGTGTATTTAAACAATAGATTAGTGTTAACTGAGTTTGGCTGGTATATTCTTTTCTGCCACTCGGTATATTGTTCTCTAGTAGACCAAGGCTATTGTGGAACTGTGAAAAGTAACAACTTTCACGTTTGATATGACTGTATGGAAGCCCTATCAGGACACTAAGACAAGGACAAAAACAGGTCAACAAAGGTAGAGAGGAAATTGGTGTGACCGCAAGGCATTCAAAGATGGAAAGAAAAATAATGGAAGAAGATGATAACGAACGTATCTTGTGACTGAAGACGACAAATTCATAGGCACATCCCCTAGTGTATGCAGACTTACTACTACCTCTCACACTTTCATTGTGAGTCTCATACTTGTGGACATCATTCCACAGTGAGAATGCTTAACATTACAGTCCGTGAACATCACTGCAAGTTGTGACAGCCCTTCTATAATGTATACTGGCTGAACCTTCCACAATTTTCAGATATCCTGCTTTGAAGATGATCAATTTTATTCAGTGATAGTAAAAAAAATCTTAAATCATTGAAGCTTTGAAAACACTTTCCTTGATCACAATGGATGAGATATCATTTCCAGTCTTTCTAGGGGGAACCTTTTAAAAAAGGTTTGCAAATTTTTGCCTCTTTTGCATGTCCAGTGCATGCTTCATCTGGGCAGAGGGCTTCGTAGCCTCTGGGTATAGTGCCACATTTCCTGAACCTAACATACGGTAATGATGCACTTTTTCAACAGAGAGAAGAAAAATCGACTGCGAATTCAAAAGTCAAATTAATTGTGCAAGTTTAATCTGTCAATGATACGTCATGCTTTTAAATTTAATTTTTGGTCACAAATAGTGCATTTCTCGGAAATCCCTCTGTTGTCATCTTGTACCACTGTGTGTGCATGCATGGTTTTCAAACCATGTCTTTCACCAGTTCGAACAGTTAAATGAAGCTACAAGAAACATTGACATAAACTTCACACTTCAACTACGGGTATATTGACACTGCCATTGGCACCATTCAGTTCTCTCGATCCACTCCTATTCACGGGCTACCCTCCCCTTGTAATCTCACCAACTCAAAGTTCTGGGAATGTTATTTTAAACAAAATAAAGCTAACTCTCTTACACTCCAGATCATCACTTTAAGGCAAAGGACACTTTATTATGAATTCCAAGGATGCCATACGTAGCATAATTTGAAATGACCAGTTGAACAGGTGTCTAGCACATTTGGGATGGGGGGGGTGGGAAAGGGCCCCTAGGGAAAATAAAAATCAATATTCCACTCTCACTACAGAAATGCAAACTTTCATTAAAATATGGAAGCTAATCAAGACCATTTGCAAGTAATGATTAGCCAAGAAGGACAATTTCAGTCCTAATGAAATAAAACCATGCACCAGGCTGTTACATGTAATCCTGTGTCAATCACCAAAGAGGTCCATGAGTTTGAAATTAGCGGCCTATTTCAGCCAAGTTCAAGGTCAGATGAGTTGTTTGACAAAAAATGGAACCAGCTCACCCTGGGTGCTGAAATAATCACAACATTTCCTCACGTGAGACCAGCTGCCGATAAAATTTTGCCTCACCACGCACAGAGCAGCCAATTCGGAAAATTGATCAAACTCGAGAGTATAAGTAGTCTGGCCTGCCAAATAACACAAAATACAACTGTCTTGATGACAAAATTCTTTTCAAAGTATGTATGATACAGGTCAGAAGGTCAGCCTGATCTACAAAATAACTTCAGCATCTAGCATAAGTACTGCATGATACCACGATATCAGCACTTTTTGTTAAACTGCAGCTAAGAAAATCACAACATCTGCTAGTTCTATTACGATACGACTCATTTTTCTGTAACAGCCATTTTATTTCCAGTGAAAAAAAAAATTCAAAAAGGCATTTTCATTTCTCCACAGGTTTCTGACCAAAATTTTTAAAGAAAACCTGACTCAATTGCAGTCATACATATTTCACGTAGGGAGAGGGGAGAGAAAAAACCATTGAGTAATTGCTCTTAAACACAAAGTACCTGGATGCTGTAATACAACAGAGCATTTCAAAACTTCAACAGACAGACAAAGGAGTACTGTGAAATTTGATGTGATTATCAAAACTGCAGACGAATCTTTGCTCAAAGTTATGGAGAATTGTACCTTACTACTTTTTTTCTGTTTATCACCTAATTAAATATAAAAAAAACAAATTTAAATTCACATTCTACATGCTTGTAAATTTCATACTTTACAATTAGTGCTAACTTTAAATGTCATATACTGTATAATTATTCAATTCAGATCAAGTCCAAATTTCTTTCACAAAGGATTTCCAAAGAAAGCATAAAGAACCATGCATGGTAAATTTACAGAGAGCAAGAAATCACTTCAGGGCACTGGATTAATAGTCATGATCTCAATAGAAAAGGAGGCAACCCTCAAAGGAAAAAAAAAAACAAGGAAGAATAAGAATTACAGGAAACACATGTAGAGTACAAGGCAAGATTTCACGGCACAATTTGTAAATTGAACTTTTACATATGTATGCTTGTTTCTGTTCTGGAACACATAAAATGATATAGATTTCTGGATATTAGACAGTACCTTGGCACAGACGAAGGAGATAATTATTCAACAATAATCAACCATGGGGTGTGTTACCGTGGTAAACAGTAAAGAAATTTCTGTAATATGCTAACAATTCTACTCCTATTGAGATCATAGTTGAATAGTATGAGAATGGTCGTAGAAATTGCAATGGACAATATTTTTCCAATGTTTATTCTGTTATCTCATCATGCAGTGACAATGCAGAGGAGAAAATGTCATGCAGGGGTGAATGTCAACATACGTCTTGCCTGGCCTGCCAATTCCTGATCCCTGAACAAGATTGCGGTTCATGTCCAGCGGACGACATGTCCTGTCTCAAGCAGTTCGGGAAATGCATCAAGCAGCAAGTCTGTTCCAAGAAAAAATTCCCTTGTGCTTTCAAGGAGCTTGATGTAAGTAGAATTTCACTGCTTTGAAATGTGAAAAACATGCAAGGTCAGAGTAGGGAACAGTAATGCACTCTTGGTCCTTATAAAGCTGCTGTTTTGTAGGAATATCAGTCCCATGTTGAAAGCTATGTGATTGACAGTGCTTACTTTCAATGTAGTTATACCTGCCATTATAGGTGTACTGCAGTAGAGGCTGGTCCACAAAAAATGCGGGAAGAATGGGAATGTGTGTAAACAAATTTTGTCGAACTCCAAATTGGAACTGCAGAAGAACACATACTATGGAGCAACAAGGTGTGCAGTAAAAAAAAAACAACTGAAGTTTGGTTGATTGGTACAACAAACAATATGTCAATTAGTTACATTATTCCCAAAACTTTCACAATTTAAATCTGGTACTTGCCCATGGCTAAGAACTTCATATGTTTTTTTTTGTTTTTTTTTTTAGTGCACTTTACCTTATGCAGTAAAACTTAATTCCTACCAATGCAAAAATAATCATGAATTATAACAAGCAAGCTCAGATTCTACACAGAGGTAAGTACAAGTGAATGAAGGCAGTTTCAAATTCTCATACATATACAGTATTAAACTTTGACCTACAAGCTCACAAAGTACATTTTGCTTTTGATGATAAACTTAACCTTGGTAATCATGATGATAATTGTGTGTGTGTGTGAAAATGTTTGTGATGTCTACCTTGCAAACACAATATCTCAAGAAGGGAAGCTTCCACATATCTCATACTTGGTACATAGCTGTAAGTCATTGCGTATAAGCAAAACAAAACAAATAATTTTGATGAGGATCAAAGGTCATTTTGGGTCAACAGGAGTCAAATTATGAAAATCTTTTAAACAATTCATCTTAAGGAGGGATGCTTTGGTAGATCTCATCTTTGTTATGTAAAATACAATAACCATTTCATTTTGGTGAAGGTCAAAGATCATTTGGGATCACCCTTCATCAAGTAGTACAAATATTGGAAACACAGCTAAACAAAAAGGGAAGCTTAGACAGATCTAATTAATATACAGTATGTGGTTTGTAGGTGTACTACATTGAGTAAAACAAATCATTTTGATGAGGGTCAAAGGTCATTTTGGGTCAACAGGGTCAAATTATGAAAACTTTGCTAACAGGATATTTCACAAAGGGAAGCTGGAACTGATCTCATATTTGTTATGTAGATGAAAAGGTGCACCATACTGATCACAAAAACCATTCGGTGGTACCATTTGGTGGTGGCCAATTTCTTCAACAAGGATCAATTTTGTG
>VJOZ01018633.1:0-24557 GCA_009801055.1 Stichopus horrens | reverse complement strand
TCATTGGCAAAATTATCGTAAGACCACATCTAGTTAAAATGCAGGCAGATTAACTAGATGTAGTCTTACGATAATTTTGCCAATGATGCACACCAATTGTGCAACAGTTAATTTCAAACAGCAGAGCAGTCAAATCCTCTTGCAACTTTTCTCATGGATCCAAAATCTATCCTGCCATAAAAAACCCCGCAAGATGTTTTCAATCATTCATAAATGTTAAAGATTGTTTATTTCATACCATAAGCATTGCTTGAGACATGCAGTTCTATTTAATTGTTTCTTTAGCTTGAGAGCATGGCTGAGAAGGACTTCTGAATGTTTTATGGTTATCGTATGGAAAGTTATTCATATCAGAAAATAGCCACGTAACGGACAAAGAAAATATGTGTTGGTGTTGTAAGGCATGAAATTTCTCAGAATACATTGAGAGAAGCATGTGTATGGTATGCATTCTATGCCACAAGGACAGAGAGGATGCAGTGGGTAAAAACACATTTGTAGGAGGCAAGAGTACAATCAGCTATTTCAGCATTTATAAATCTATACACTTTTAGAAGCTAAGGCATCACCAATGCTCTACCCACAGTGAAACTTTTAAGCAAGGACTTAATGCCACGCAGATTGTAATGTAATTAACTGAGACAGTAGCACTACAGTGACATCAAGACTTCAGCCTGTCAGATAAGTTTCTTTCCATGCACGAACCCAAAAACAGAAAACTTCTTTGAGAGGCTGTCTGAAAATTTATACCATAAAAAATTGAGCACCAACAATGTTGCAAAGAACCAAATCAATAATAGAAATGTCACATGAAGGGAAACTTCCAACTGACTTGACCCAGTCGGGCGTAAGGCAGCTGAATTTATGAAAACGTCGTCAATGAAAAACTGCATATTGGGATATTCATTTTTTCAATGTTGAGAAAAAGTGATCAATCTCATAGATTCATCTCAAGCTATACAATCATTCCAAGAACAGATTCTGATAGCTTGTGTGTCAATATAAACCAAACAGTAGTTCAAATTTTCAAAGGCAGCTGGGCTCTCCAAGTGGATCACAGCTGACCTAAAAAGTGAATAAAACAGGTGACCTAAAAAAAGCACCACTGTCACCTTTAACCATTCAGGTATGGAAAAATGTGGGCAATATAGCAGAAGAGAAATGTGGTGGCATTGGGGGTGTTCATCTGGTACTAACTTTGAAAGCATGGTGATACATGCACCTGCTACTTATGATAGCTAACATACAGTAGACAGTTATGACAGTAAGCACAATGAAGAGTGAGGTTACTTTTCTATTTCCGTTAGCAAACTGCTCATCCATTACACTGCCTGTGGAGAAAATGTATAAAAGTAAGCAAGTATGACATTTCAAATCCCAGCTGGATCTACACTAAGAGCCATCCCGGTGATATATGACACAGTCATAAATACTGAAAAGATCTGTTGAGAGACAGTCTGAGCTTTAACATAATGCTAAAAGATGCAAGAAATGTTACACAGGCTGAACTGTGTAGTATCAATTCACATCGAGGAGAAGTTTGCTGAGCTATGTTCAATACCAGTTGACACTTCCAGATTTATCAAAACATGTCACATCAAGAAGGTTTCTCAAAAACAAGGCCCTTATGTGACTTCGAGCGAACTCTCTTGGTCACGCTAGTTAGGTTCGATATTTCGTTAGCTATAAAGTGGCTAAGTTCCGCAGGCCTCATGGAGCAAAAGTAAAAGGAAAGCATACAAAAATGCAAGCTGGAGAATTTATATCACAATACAAAAAGACCCTCTAAGCCCCAACATGTTGTCATGACGATATCAGGTAATTTGAACTTCAACTGCACTCAGTATTCCTCCAGGATTGTGTTGTCCAATCGACTGAACAGAGGGGCTATATTGAATGATTTGCTGATAAAGGAGGGGCCCAACTACGACCCATGGGCAATGACATGATGTACATTCATCGTGGTTGTTTTAACTACCACTTTTTTTTCTTTTGTCATCATATACTTGCAGTACAGTATTTAAATTCTACCCATCCATCCTTAGTCCTTCTGCTGACATCGAAGTGACGTTGAATGGACATTGAATCGTCGGGTTTTGGTCCAAATGACCACAGATGGCTGTCTTTGGCAACATCAAACCGACGTCAAAAGGCAATGGCGGACCGATGCAGATGCTGTTTTACAATCGATGTGAAACCAACGGCAAAATGTCTTTCTGAACAGTATTTCTGGTAGGCGCTGCTTCTCTAATATTAAGATCACATTACGATATAGGTGTATGTTCACATGTAAATAAGAGCATTGTACAGCTATGTAAAGGTAACGGCAATAGTCTACGTTCAAAGGATTGGAATACATCAGTTTAAAATAGCACATAGAATTTTGCAAAAGGCATAGTTCTATAATGTGCACAGTTTGAAACTGGTGGAAGAATGTGACTATGCTTGCAGTTAACTCAATGGAGAAGTATTGACTTACTTTGTGAAAGTCTGTTTAAGTCATTTCAAAAATGAAAAGAGACAGTAATTTGTTTTCAACTGTTCACCTTCATAAATTTATGAACTTTCTATGTGAACTTCAATTGCATAACATCAAAATGAGATTGTGAAAAAAAATCTGACTTTAATTTTGCAGTTGCACTGTGCTGAAGTTTTTTTTTGTAAATTAGCAGTAAATTACATGTATTAGCGGTGAAAAATGAAAAAAATGATGAAAAATGTAAACTGGTGGTGAAAAATGTGATGTTGTAATAAATCTGGAAAACAAACCCCAAACACTTCATAAAACAGAAATTCACCCCTAAAATCCGTAGGTGTTAAATCCCTAGTACAGTATGTGTTTATCAAAATTATCATTGCATACCCAGATAATATATCCCTGGGGTACAACAACAAACAGTGTTTGATAAAGGCCACAGTCTATTTGCTGGTAAAGCATTGTTCACTTACAAAATAATATCAAACAGCAACTGCCATCAATTCGCATGTCAACTTCATATACAGTATGTCAGTCACCCTCACTGGTTCCACTGTTTTCTGGCAGCTAATTCCCAAACATATTTCTTTTGCCTTTGAATTGCTGCCAATCAGCTATACTGCTAACTGGCAAACTTGATAAATGGCAACCGATGGCAGAATACCAAAGAGGCATTCTGGGACACATAAGGGGGCAATTCTCCTTCTGCCATTTGGAACTGTACACTAAGTATGACAAGATGCCTACAAAATATGAGACTGAAAATCCAAGTGAACGATACATTTATCACCATTTGCAGGTCTATGTCATGTACCACAGCATTCCTACATAACAAGGCTTAAGGACTATAAAGTAGCACCACAACTGTCTTTGCTCTGAAACATTCCATTTACGATATTTTACGTTGAATGTTTGGAGTGTTCTACACAGTTGCACTCATGTCCCTCCCCATGATGCACTGCAAGTGGAATTTACAATATAACTTATGGAACATCCTTTGGTGAAGATGAGACCAGTGTAACATAATGTAACATTCAAAAAGATTTGCCGATACTATTCAAATTTAAGGTCAACTGAATATTCTATAGCACTACTGAATAAACCAACAGCATCTATCCTGTAGCAACAGACCCACCACAAACTTTCATGTATTACTTCATCTCAACTCTAAATAAAATGAACCCATTTTAGTGCACACTACTTCACAAGGAACTTTACAATGTCACGCAGCCGAGCAGTTTGACAGGTACGAGAAGCACTCGGTCAGTTCTACTATCGTAAACCATGTCAGATGACCAAGGCACTATTTTGATGACGTCACAGGAAAATTCAGGGTTCCTGACACGTCTGGCAGACTATTGCCTGAGCTTCAGAATTGGCTTCATATCGACAAGTCCACTGTCACGCAACCAAAACGTAATTTCAAAACTGAGACAGAATCTAAAGATATTGCCTATCCTAATATATATCACTGATCAACAGCATGCATTTGGTTTTTACCTTTTAATCTCTTTAACTGCAAAACCCATTAAAAAATACTCATGACTACTGTAGTCCAAAGGGACAAGTTCTCTTTGTATATTACCTGATCAGTGACAGGTATGTCTCTGATGGGAGTGTAACCACCATGGGTATTTCACTTCAATATGCCACTCACACCATGCAGGGAGCATTTCCCATGTACCATGTCTTTTGCAGAGCTTTCATCAAACGGGCAACGATTACCTAGTCAAAAACTGTCACAAACATCTACAACTCACAGGAGAAGTAAGTGCCTCTACACGAAAAGCGAAAGCCCAAATGAGATACAACCATTAAAAGTCCTTCGTGAAAATTCTGGTATCTCTGTTTCAGAAAATGTCCTCTCCACAAAATCCTGACGAATATTCATCATCGATCATACATACTTCTGACAAGCAGACAGAATAGCTGAAGTAATATTATGGGAATTACTTGAAAAGAGCAAACTCAAGGAGTACTTTTTGATACAATTCACAGAAATGGCAATTTGTCACATCAAGAACACTCGCTGTCCAAAGAAGAGTCCATTTAGAAGTCCCTAACAGGACTTGATGTGTATTTCAACTTTTGACAGATTTTAAAACTAGCAAAGTTGCTGACTTCAAGTTTGAATTTCAAAGGCAATGCAGCAAACACTAACACAAACATACAGAAAACACATACACACCTTTCCATACATGGCACAAAATTGAAGAAGAAATTTGCCACCATTGCTCTGGCAGAAATTACCAACAAAATTGTCCTAGCAACAAAGACCATTCAACAAATTAACCTAGTGTCATATCAATAATGACTAATTAACATAATTACCAAGTACCATGGCAACAGATAATAAATGACAAAACTGCTGCAGACAGTGCTGTGAAAAAAAATTGCTTAACTGAATCCACTGGTAGCTTAGTAACGATTATCGTGTAACAAATTCTTCTTCCAGTGTCATAGCAGCAATGGATGTTTAACAAAATTGCTCAAGTTTACACCTACAGAGACTGAGAAATTTGCAAAGTTAGTAGCAGTAGTGGCTACTTGGAAAAAATAGTTACTTTACACAAGGATAAAAAGTTTGTTTTTTTAAATTCTACAAATGAGAAATGGTGAAAAGAAAAACAGAAGACACGCTCATCAATATGCATTAATTTAATTCCTCCTCGGGCACACACAAAAATTTCAGACCATTTTTTGGATGACCTCAGCCACTATCTCATTGTAGAAGATAATTGGAAAAAAAAGGCTTACCCTCTTCAATTCCCTGGCTGTACTGAGAGGAAGAAAGGCTGTAAACTGCAAGATAAGCTTAGGGTGGTCCTCCAAGAGGGTGAACACTTTCTCGCACAACTGTTAAATTAAAGTCAAATCAGGTCAAAGAAAGAAAAAAAGGAGGTTCATTTGATCTGATGAGCAAGTCATTGCAGGATTTTAGAGAACTAAGAATTAATTGGAACCTTGTAAGATTCATTAAAGTCCTCGGGGATGACGGATCGGGAGATGGTCTAATACGGATCAAGACGGGCCACGGCATTGACTATTTTAAAGCGGTTCTTGCTAATTCAGTGAAGTTTACTAAAGAAAAGAAAAAACTGTGCAAAAATTTTAAGCAATCTGATGACTAGAGAAACCTAACCTCATTAGCGACCACATTTATAAGTGATCTAAAAAAGCTGTAACGGGGATTGCAATATGATTTCCACACATTTGCAGGTTCTATAGTGTACACCAAAGTAGTGACGTTGCATGACTTCCACGTCGAAAACAAACTATTGCCGGGATAATGTTCTACAACTTGAAATAACCATCGACTGAAACAGTATCATTCTGCTACCTTTACAAGTGAACATAATTTGCAAACAGAATGAAGCTGAATTCACAATGTCAGTATATCTAGGGCAATAATGTGGTACAGCTGTATTGGGGTCAATGACTCTAACACAATGCTCCTGAATAATTTGCGGGTCCTCACAAACGAAACAGCGACGGTTTGAGAAAATTTGCATGGGGATTTCCGAAGCCTCTAGGACGTTCTTGTCCACAGCACAGAAGAAAGTCAAATTTAATAAAAAGGGATTGGACGGAATTGGACACAAAAGAAGTTGATGTTACAAGAAGAAAAATAAGCTTTGGGCATATAGCAGTTAATAAAATTCTGTCATTTTTTTTTGTAATATTTTTTTTCAAAGTATTTTTTTCAACCAGAGAACAAACTTATCTTACATCTACTAGACCTTGCTTGCTATCTTCAGAGAAATCTTGGAAGTAGTTGAGAAGCTGCAAGTATTTCTCTGGAGTCTCCTGAAAGATTCTCTGCCAGGAAATAGAAAGGCGAACATTTGATACAACTGGCTGGAGCAAGAGATTTCAAACAAGAATGATGTCTTGTAGAGCAACTAGAGCAGTCTGTATACATTTATACTGCAAATCGACAAAACAAAGGGAACTCAAGTTGAAGGACCAGAGCACTGAAAGAATCTGAACAAGCTTGACATTACTGGAAAGATTACTATTTTTTTTTATTACAAGTCACTAAAAGAACATCACACTTTGCCATTCGATAATTCATTATTATGTCAGAAAAACTGTTGGGAAACAAACTATTTCTGCTCTCAAAATCTTTCCACATCTACTCCCCAGGAACTCACCTTTAAAGTAAGCTACTAATCTCCAACCACTCCTACCCACATTTCAACGTGAACTACGACTCATCTTAAATTCCTACTCACCCGGTCATCAGTCTCAACTACTCCTATTCACCAAACTCTCAACAAAACTCCTTCCTACCCACCCATGGACCAAAAGTAGGACACCTACTCACCCATTTCTTCAACCTATACTCACCCCCATCACAAGCTCAACTTCTTATTATGACCCACAATTCAACCTAAACTGCCCATCACTCAATTGCGGCTACTACCACATATTAGGCATCCACCCTATCACCCACCTGTCAACCTCAGTTACAACTACTCATCCACCCCACATCCTCAACTGCTCTCATCTCAAGCACCCCTTAATCTACCTTCTCCTTCTCACACACCCTTTAATCCCAACTATGCCAACTCACCCACAGTTCATAACAACTACTGCATTGACTGTGGGAGTAAATTTTCTGTCCATGCATTTTTTCAAATGATGTTAAAGGGATGAGTCTTCTTAATGAACAAAAAAAAAACTGGGTACCTTCAGTTAGAGTGCCACTTCTACCTTCAAAACCAAACATTGATTACTTTACCGCTGATGGAAAACAAACCGGCCTTTGACCAACTTGTCAGTATTGTTTTAGGGGAAACATATTAACTCTATCAAAGTCAGTGATGATAACAAACATAATAGTCTTCAAATGTGACTCAAGTTTGTGGTTTTAGAGTCTTAACTGACAGTCAGTTTTCTGGGGGAGTGAAAGAAGACCATTCTCACAATTGCAGTGTCTACAAAATATACTGCAATGAAAATCTAAAAGCATTGCTTTGAGTTGCTGTTGTGATCTATAGCATGTCCAGTGAGAGTGGGAACTCTTGTCATTCACTGAAATGTAAATGAGTTCACTCACAGAATTCTTTCTTTTGTTATTAGGGAGTGGCTGTACACTCAGCATGCAGAGGCGGGTTCTAAGTTAACTGAGCAATTGATGCACAATTTAAGTTGGTTTAAGTTTAATTCTAGATTACAAAAGTCAATGGAAGTCATTTTGAACACTGACAGTCTAAATGTAACTCATTTCAATTACAGTACTTTACTGTATGGTGATTCAGTTATTTTCAACCCTAAAATCTGATTAAATTCTCATCTAAAGTACTGTCAAACACCTTAAGTCTCTTCTCCTCACTTTAAGAACATTGTTGTCTTCTACAAGTGAAGCAGATGAATGAACTTTTAAACTGAGAAGGCATCTTGGCACATCAAAATACAACACCTGAGGACAAGAACCACAGCCTTTCACTGCTCATCCTTCCCCCACCCCAGATAGGATTTTTCATTGTGATATGCATGGGAACCAACACATGTATGCAGATGTGGAAGGGTGTCACCTACTGTACAAAGACAATCAGGACAAAAATACTGTGATGTGTTGTCTTTTAAACCTCTTTCCTTATTCTAAATTGTGACATTGACTGGCTACATTTAGCACCCTCCTCTTTAACCTTGAGTGCAACCAACTCCAGTTTAATGACAGACACAGGGACAGAAGAAACTCTCCTTATTAAGGGACAAATTCCTAGGAGGGATCAAACTGAGAAGAAACTCTGAAACCCAAAGCTATGACACACTTTATCAGATCCTAAATATTTCCTTGCAAAAAAGGGCCACGTTGCAGCAAGTGGAATGTTCAGCGAAGAAAAAGACACTAGCTTTTCTGGAGCGGTGTGAAACACCATCTCATGCATGAAATGCAGTTGTTATCTGTGATGACTTAAATGATGACTTAAATGAATTCTTCACAACATTTCTACCATGCCTTTCTTGTGGTAAATTACAATTCATAGTATAGCTTCTACAACTGAGGGAACTTTTCTGAAGAAATTACAAGCACAAGTAGATGGCTGTTATACAGTAAGTGAACATTTCAAATAGCTTTAAGAGTAATGACAAATATGCAGACTAAAAAAAAAAAGTTTTTAAGTAGTACGATCACAATAGACCCCAATAGACCCAAATAGACCCCAACACACCCCAATAGACCCCAATAGACCCCACTTCAAAATGGCTTTAACATAGCAATTATACAAAACCTATCTTCTGTGAGACTGATGACGATTATACAGTAGATATCAAACACCTCCCTCAAGATTGGCTGCTTACCTTGGCATTCATCAGAAACATTTTAGAAAAAGCGATTTCTCTTCCCTCTTTCTGCAAACGATAAACAGAAAAACAAAACAAAAGATGATGCGGAAAGGGAAGAAAGAAAAAAGACAAAAGAAAGACAGGAAAAGATGCAAAATAACAAATTTGGAAGATAACGTCAAGGCTCATTTGTCGGCGGAGAAATGGACGGGGAAAAAAACGAAGGGAAGATGGATCATAGTGTATATTGAGATGGGAAACTTATAGAAGCTAGTGTACTGATCACAGGAGATACAGTAGGTGTATGACAGCAAGGAAATATTAACAAAAAAAGGAAAAAAATGATAACCGGCAAGCGGCCGGACTCAGAGCTATCCTCTTAACTTTGCACATCCCCAGAGCAGCCGACACTGACAGGAATATTGATTGGACGAGATCGAGGACGTTCATTTGCAAATGAGGCACGACGGGAGAGCTGAATACACAGAGTGTCAAAAATAACAAATTAGGGCATTCCATCAGGAAAGATGCACATGGACAGTTTGCAATATTTTGAGATACTTGTTTACCCTGGAGGACAATATTTAATCTTGGCATAACAGAAATTTCGTTCAAGGCCATTAGGGTTTATGGCTAATAACCGTATCAAAAGTTTCTATGTTTGTTTTTGTTATTTTTTTTCTCTGTGACTACTTCAGGCAACAGACAAGTATTACATACTTCAAAAAGTTCATGGGAAGGATTGTGGAAATGCTGGACGTCAGGAAACTTTGGGCAGACAGAATAAATTCTGGCCGTTTGTAACACAAATGGGAGACTGCGTCGGAGATTTTCAATGAGCTATTTTTATTCTCACTACCTATTAACTTCTTCATTTTATTGACTTCACCAGAGATGGAATTTCTCTCTCCTTTAATGGGCAAAGTATCTGATCAGCCCGTCAGTGTGGCTAATAGTTCGTCTTTCCTTAATATTGAGATACCAAGTCAATCATCCTTTAGTCATTATCAATTTTCAGTGAGTGTTTGCCTAAACCAGAAGGAAGCTGTTTTACTGTACGTTGGTTACTTGTCATCATGATTGACAATTGAAACTTCCGGTTTTGCAATTGAAAACCATTTGTTACAATGAAACAAAAAATTTTGATAAAAAAA
The DNA here is from genome assembly GCA_009801055.1 of Stichopus horrens. Lineage (NCBI taxonomy): Eukaryota > Metazoa > Echinodermata > Holothuroidea > Aspidochirotida > Stichopodidae > Stichopus > Stichopus horrens. Next base: position 14,630 of record VJOZ01018633.1, on the reverse strand, counting down.
AAAGCAGGAGAAAAAATATGGGAAATCTTCTGAGAAACAAAGTAAAGGAGGGAGAACAATAAAATCTTGGGAAAAAATATTGAAAAGAGGCCCTTTTGATCGTTATCGCATACAATTTCACCTGGGCAAATCTGGCACATTTTCATCTTTGTCGCTTTTAGTTTGTTTTTTAAGTCTATGAAGTGAACACAACAGATTCTCTGTGCAATTAATGTGAACAGAGTGTTTTTATATGTACATATACACAACATGCATTCGTAGCAGAGCGAACAGAGGCCACACAGAGATTGACCTTTGTACCTTCTTTACTTTACAGCCTTACACACAGATGCAGTGGTAGAGCCAGACACCTTTCTAAAACATAACATTACAGGCAGAAATGAAATTGCCACAAACAAACCATTTTGAAATATTTATAAGGGAGATGACTTTTATTTTTAACTTTTTTTGCTGCAAATTTCTACCGCCTGTTAATGGTCACATTCATCACTGATAAAAAAGTTTGGTCTAAATGTTGTAGAGCTGCAACAGGCGGCTGGGTTTGAGCATTAGGAATGCGATAAATGTCACATGTGTTTTGCATGAGTCAGACTGGGGTTAACGTCCAGACAACAAACTGCAAGTCATCAAATAAATGAGAAAATTTTCAACATCAACAGGGTAAAAACATAAATAGAACTTAATGTTACGAACAGTGAAGCGAGTAAACCAAAGAGCGATTTAAGGGAAAGGGAATATCTGAGTGGCAATATTCATGAATGCAAAAAAGCAACCCCTGTATGAATGTTTGAATCAACTATGGAATGTTTGTTTATAGCTTACTCTAGAGCTATTTCAATACAGATACAGAGTTTACCACTCTGGGATGGGTGTTGACAGTTTTGCGGTTAAAAAGTTTTCTTGGAAACATGCCAGGATTTTCCTAAGTCAAAAGCACAGACCTCATATAGTGAACAGCTAGTTGACAGTGTATAGCAGGGTCTATGATTTTGTGCGGTGTTACAACACGAATGTTTCAATCTATTATTTGCCACGGAACTGATAACAAGCTTTTTAGTGCAGAATTCTACAATCGAGACATTTATTCTAGGGCTATTGCACATTTACACAGTGTACAATCAAACTCAAGTTTCACTCATTTTTCACACTTTGTAAGCAACAATGTATTCTTCACATTTGAAAAGGTATATTGCAACTATNNTTTTTGTACTCAGCTGAAACAATTTTAACCCTTTGATATGCTAGGAACCCCACATCTCCACGACGATTTGCTCTCAGGCTACGCATGCTGGTTGTAAGGCTACGCAGGTGTCAATGTGAAATCAGTAGATTTTCTATCATGTTCGCGGGAAATATAGCATGGTTTTACAACCCTGCATACCAACACCTGCAGGGAAGGTTATGGGCGGGTAAGCGACCTATGATGCCAGCACCTGGTTCTAACGTTGCTGCCTGGATCCAATGTTTCATCAATTTACACTCTAATGTGACAATTCAATTGAGCATCTTTGCAAAGGTAGGAAAATCTTCATTGTCATGCAAGTCCCATACAGTAAGATGCATGGTGTTATCGAACTAGCAAATAGCAAAATGTCATGTTATGACATCATGACAGACTCAAAGCCTAGAGGAAGTTATACTTTTGGTCACCGGACCAACTATGGAAGTCTAGTATCCACAAACAGTTATTTTTGACCATGACAGAGAGTTGCATGTATTCAATACAACTGCCATGTTGAGCTTTTTTGCAAATATTGTACAAGTTTTCAGTCATACTTTTTGTGCTCAGCTACAACAGTTTTAACCCTTTGATAAGCTAGGAACCCCACATCTCCACGCCGATTTGCTCGCACGCTTCACATGCTGGTTATTTGCAAAACTAGTTCATGCAATCATAAAAGACAGAGCACAGAGCACTCATCTTGCCAGTTTCCATCTGTTTGAAGACTATCAGTACTTAAAGTAAACGTTGAGTTGTTTTGCATTAGCTAGATTCACCAGAGAACCTGTCACATTTCCTTAACATACTAATGACAAATGGTCAAACTAAGACGATTCCAACATATCACCTAAGAATGAACATTACCTGTAGTGAGCGAAGAATTAACAGTTTAAAACACTCTTTGAAAAATGATGACCAGAGGCTTTTCCACAAACCAATTTATATGGCACAAAGCCAGGATCAAAAATGCAAAGGTTTTGTGACAATTTTCATGACAACAAGGTGTTAAACTTGAAATATTTATGCTAATTAATGGGCATTGTCATGTTATTGTAAACTTCAAAATCCTCACAAATTTATCAATACCAACACAATGTGCCACAAGTTTGCATTACAACATTATGTCATACATTGTCACATTATTTATTAGTATACATTGTGATGGGGTGTTCCTCTAACCAAAGTCATTACAAATAAAAAAAAACTGATTCTCTCAAGTAAACAAGGTACAACATCAATGTCCCATTATCGGCCAACGTACGTGAACTTGGGAGCTATGGCAGATTTATTGCAATTCATGTTTAAGAACATCATAATGTTTCTTTTTCAAAGTTTGAAATTTCAATCAATGGCAAAAAAAACAAGATATTTTAACATTTAAAAACAAGAGATTTTTATATTAGAAAAACGAGGGATTTTTGGATGATTCGCCAAGAAGCTGTCTCCTTTTTGGCCTTGACAAGGTGACATCAAACTGACAGATACTGCATGAGGTGCTTCATTTTCAAAACAGAATCCAGAAATTTTACACTATATACAGTTTTATGAAATATTCAGCATTACAGGTCGTGTGACATGGAAAAGACATTTTGAAGTATCGGGTATATTTATCATTGAAAATGTTGAACTTGAAAATAGCCACAAATCCCACAAAAGTTGATGAAATATTGACAATGTTATGGGGAAATTTTGGCTCACACCTGCACCGTGAATAAACACCAGCGAAGTATGCAAATTTGTGACGTCAAGAGATGGACTCCTATGATATATCTTGCGTTACCTTTTGCGTACTTGACAGGTCTTTACTTCAAGGATAATTAAGCATTTTACACACCCAGAGGGCTTAACTTTCTGAAGCATACAGCTTCTCCTTCAAAAATATCACTATCACTTTATACCAATGTGACACCCAGTAATTAAGAGACAGTATACATACAATAGACCTTACAAAAGAAATACTGATGCTACTCGGCACCCTAAGTCGTCTGTTTTGCATTTTCATTAGACTTTGATAAGTCATATTTAAAAGCAATAATAGATGTATAAAACACAATTCCAATGGACTTTCATTCAGGATTTTACTTTGCAACTTCTGCATTAAGCTGGCTCTTTTCTAGATGCATATCACACAAGCTTTAACCAGACGATGGACGGGGAATGTGATTTCTGCAGAGTTGTCCTGTACTGTTGATGTGAGGCAGAACTAAAGATATGCATGCAGTGAAAACAAACAATGGGACAAATCTAAGAACAATTCAGTTTCAAAGCATCTCACCTGTTCGTCTGTTTCCATGATCTGTGGATCTGTCAGCTTTTTCCGCACTTCGGAGTCCCTCCTCATTTTGTTTCTCATCTTTTTTGTGACCAACTTCCTCCTTTTCACTCTATTTGTTCCAAACTTCCCTTGGCCCTGTCCATCATTCTGATCTTTTAAGTGGATCTTCTCCTTGGATTCCTGTCTCACTTCAGAATCCCCAGTCTTTGGGTCCAGCTGCTCCTCTCTGGTAGGGACGTTTTCCTTATCCACCGTGCCGCCGCCTTCTTCTTCGGCAGATACCCTTACCTGTTCTTCGTCTCCTGTCACGTCCACCTCTGCTTCCTCCGCGGTCAGGCCGTTGTCTTCCGTGTTCCCTTCCTGTTTGTTTCCATCCGAACGAACGCTGGCCGAGTCTGAAACCTGACTGTCGACTTGATCGAACGTTCTTTTGTTTGCCGTGCTGTGCGCATTACTGTCTGCATCGCTCTTATTTTGCAGAGGGCTCTTTGGGGTCGATTCAGCTACAGGGTTCGAGGTGAAACCTGTCAACGGGCTTTCATTACCACATACATCTTCCAGTTCGAGACCTTCATCGGAAACCAACAAATTGTTCTTCTCAACAGCATTCCCCTCCAAACTGGGGGAATCATTTCTGGGCAGCTGATCCTTGGGTTCGCAAGATGAAAACTTCAAGCCTTTTTTCACCCTGGGCCTTTGCGGACTGGACCAGGAGTATTTTTCACGTAACCCTTTACCTAATTTGAACTGTCTCAGAGCTGAGGAACCTTTGGGAGATGAGTTGAGAAACGGAAAAGCGATTCTCTTAGCAGGACTGCTCCCCTTCCTCTTCAGGGGAGATCTTTTCTTGCCTGACAGTTTTTGTGACCTTTTAACTTTCCCTTTGTTCCCTGGCTTGGTAACGGGGGTCAACGCAGCACTCGGCGTGAACGCTGATGGTGCTACCCCAGGGAAATCCATGGAATATGGAGTGGCATTTATTGTGATGAAAGGTGTTCTGCCAGAGGGGTCAACAGTAATGACGCACCCTTGCATCGGTGGCTTTGGCAAAATGGTGGGATTGACCTGCCCGGAGCCCTTCTTGGCTTTCTTCAACTTCTTGGGTTCTTTGTCCAAAGTTCTGACATTGATCTGTGACCCCAGTTTGGACTGGGGTTGGGATAAGTCTAACGAGACTGCTTCCCCCGGCATGGACAACAACTGGGTCATGTAAGAATCCTCTGACCCGGTTTTGTCTGCCGCCAGGACGGACTTGAATCCGACGACCTCTGGGGAGGGTCCCTCCTCTGAGATGGCGGGTCCCATCAGGGCATCTGCCATCTGACTCACCAGCTGACTTGTTTCAGTCACCATCTCTTTCGGTGCTAGAGGCTTTTTGTTGCCGAATTGAGGATTCTGTTGCAAAAATTTCTGCAAAAAAATCCACGATGAGTACAAACATAGAACAAAATAACCGATGTTACACAGTGGTGCAACTATTTCCCAGATCAATATTTGAATGTGTACATAGCATGAGATCATGTCCACCAATCCCCACAACTTTACAGTCCTGTAAATTTCTTTCAAACTTTCTTTTTCAATGTTAGGTGTAAATTTAGTTGAGAGAGCAACAAGTTTGATTTGTCAAAAGTAAAAAAATGACATGCCATGTTGTCTGCTCTGAAAATGTTTTGATCAGACAACAAAGGTCTTACGACATTCCACGTAGCTTGAATCATCAAATTTTATGAAACCACAAAAAATTCAGCAAAAAAAAATTAACTCACCTCAAGCCAGGCGGGCTTTAGAGAAAATATCATATTCACGGGGGGTTTTTCTTTCCCTTTACGGACGACTTTGCAAGGACGCTTTAGCTTTGGAAGTTTGTCCATGTTTTTATAATCCTGTGAGGTGCAAAGAGCAAAATAGGGGAAAAATAAAAAAAAAAAAGCAAATGATGAAAACATAATGTCGATCAGATAATTAAAGGGCCATCAGCAATGCTTTCATACAAAGTATGAATGTCATCATCAAATCAAGAAGTTGAAAATGAGAGCAAACATGTTATTCGGTGATCAGAATGTTGCAGTGCCCCTGTTGCACATCAAAACAGCCTCGCCACCAGGAGTTCAACTATTTAAAGATGGGCTGGTGCTCTTCGTGCTCTTTATCATCAGATCTGGAGGATTTGTTCCTGTCTACCAATTCTCTTTAACTAGTACAATAGTCTGTCCACTTCCAAGTTGAACATGCAGCACACAATTACGATGTAAAATAGGCACTTGTTACATAAGTGCCTTGGCATACCTAGAATGGTACCTGTATCTTTATTCTCTTAGAAAGTTAGAACAGGGAGTTGGGGCCAGACCACATGCACAACATGCTAAATGCATCACCAGCATTTGATCCCTGTTAATGAGCTCTGTTAGATCGTCTCCCTAAGAAAACCAGCAGGGAATTTTGTCTGTTTCACTTTTCATCCATACACGCTCTGATCTCATTGAAGTTTTCATTTCTAATATACTTACACGTTTACAATGGCATTTGATTACCACTCCACCGATTGTGGAGGGCAGACTTCTCAAAACAAGCGAGCCCCTGTGACGCTGGAAAAGCAATTTCCACGTGATGAGAACTCAGAAAAAAAAAAGTGCTTCCTTGAGTTCGGGGAGCAAAATCTTTTTCTGAATTATTGTTTCAAAAGACAAACCATTTTTGGGCTTTAAAGCATTTCATTTCTCCTTTAGATCTGACATTTTTGTAATCTGAAAAATTCCATAAATCAGACGCTTTGTGTACGCCACAGACACTGTGAACTAAACCATTTAGATTCATGGCAGAATTCTTGCTTCTTCTGAGTTGTCACAGAGGCTTTGAAGAATGAGTTGCTTTGGATGTTTTTATAAGCATTTAAAAAGGTCATAATTGCCTTTTGTAATAACATCAATGGATAAAGTTGCTACACGGATATTCTCAAATTGCAGCGCTTAAGCAATTGCCAGGTATCCATTAATGTCGCCTTAAGTTCGAAAATGACGTTTCTTTTACTCAGACAGTCGGGCCAGGTTTCACAGCTTGTGAAACGACCAAGGCGAAATCATCAAACAAACGAGTCACTAAATTGGTAGAATTGGGGGAACTGGCTCCGGGATATCAGCAAATTACTCCCATTAGTGAAGGACTGAAACTTTAAGAACTTTTCCGATCTAATTTTCCGAGGTTACCTGATTGATTGCTTACAGCGTCAGATGTTGTGAGAAGTGAGAGGTTGATCTAAACAGTAAAGCACGTAACGATTTCGGTAGCGAGGAAATCAGAATGATGGATGGATCGCTGTTATAAACAACAACGCTAATTAATTATTACCACGACAAAGCAGCAGAAGGGACTAATGACAATAGTTTCACAGCCAAGTTTTAAAGATACCGATTTGCTGATAATCCGTGATGCAACAATGCATCGTAGTCTTGAATTGTTACACATTGCAGAGACACTGTTGACATTCCAGATGGAAGCAATGTAGGACCGACAAAACCACATTGCCTTGCAGTAAAATCCTGAACTAGAAATGTTCTGGTTGCATAATTTTCCCACAAATAAATTAGTTTTATGGTTTACAATACTTTGTTTTCCTTCTTCTCCCTCAGTTATGTTATACATGTGTCTATTCTTATATAATTTTCTGTTGCCATGGTGTGATAAAATTACATTTTGGTCACACTGTGACATGAACCAAAATCATTTGAAGGGAATAAATATTGATAGCAGCATTTTCGATCTAACCTTTGTTAGTGCATATTTTTCCCCAACGAGGATATTTCCCATGAGAGGAAATCTGCGGTCATTTCCTTTTTTCTGATGTCATACTGTCTGAAATTGTAACATTATGCCAGGCAGCAATACAAAAAGAAAGATTGTACATCTAAGACAGCATGAAATAATTGTTATAATGATGCAGTCTTATATAGCACCAGTAAACACATAACAACCAAAATGACATGAAAACAAAACACTTAATTACTAAACAAACTATAAACAAACTCTTGGTTATTGTTTCATTTTATCAACAAAGCAAAACAGATGAAATTGGAGAACAAAAGAAACAAATTTGATAGAAATGGAGCAAGCAAACATGTAAAATGATGTAATTTGTGTCGTGGGATTGAAAATCCATTGACTACCCAACTGAAAGAAATATCATGCACACAGAAAGTGTCTTAGCAAATTTCAGGAGTTTGATTTTGATTTTCTAATTATCCTTTATGCTCTCTTTGTGTGATAATAGTTCTAGCACCACACGGAAACACACCTGTGTCAGCACTTTGCATTAAAACACACGACACAAACCTGAGATAAGGTAAACAGTGTGCAGGTATTCTCCACGGACTAATTTATCTATTAAAGCTGAAGTCTTGCAAAACTACGAGCAAAATGAGCTAGAGATGTACAGCAAGCATGCACGGTGGAACCATGAAAACTATCGTTAATTTATCGGGACAAAAATTTCCAAATTGGTACAAAAAATGTTCAGATTCTTTTTCTACTTTTGTCCATTTTGTTTATAAAGTATTCTTTTCTTTTTCACTGCCATTTTCGTTCGCCCTTGTTTTTTTCTTCTTCTTTGTGTATATGAACAATCCACAAGAACAGATGGAGGTCACTACGTTCCCACACGTATTCAGGTTGGTGATTATCATGAAGCAGCCAATCAGGCTGCAAGCAGATCAGGGTTACCTTCGCAGGGAAGAACCTGCTGCTTATAGTGGTCACAGGAAATAACAATAGCCGATTGAGGAGTTCAGATATCGTGGTTCGGTCGATCATGGTAGCAAACAAGTTATAAAAGCTGTTGGAAAGATATATGTTTTAAAGGTACTGGTATCTAATATGGTACTGGAGAGGCCTGAATAGTCCCCACTCTGAAAGAACTCTCCGCCCCTACTTGCTATTGGTTTCAGTGACATCATAACTGCCATCTTAACATATATAACGTTATATTGTGAGCAGGAATTATCTTACAGAGGGCTCCAAACAGTGTTGTTGGGTTATATGGGGCCAAGCTGGAAGGCATCTATGGCAAAAGGTACTTGGGAAACGAAAAAATGTAAAGGGGTCATAATGGATGTTAACATTATAATTCATGAAACTTGCAAAAAGAACACCAATTCAAAATGTTACGGACACAAAAACACGATATGCTAAAAATTCCCCATGAGTCGTGACTCCAAGAAAAGTGGAGACAATTCGCGACTCTTGCCCTGGGGTCCGGATTTCGAACTAAACTCAAGTAATCCACCCAAGCCCCTAGTCCTGGAGTTATGTAGATTTTCAGAATGATACGATGCGTTCCCTTGGGAAGGTTTGTAACTGGGTTCATGATCCACAACACAACCCAGACTGTGATGGCTACTGAAGGCGCCTATCCTGACAATATGCATTCATTTGCAGACTAATTAATTAAGTGCCATCCGACATGATCGTGATCTGATGCGTGTGTGTGTGTGATTTCATGTGAGTGTAGGGCTTGCTATTAACAATGGTCATGCCTGTCTCATTTGCAATTTGTTACATTTGGTTTTAAGTTTGTTAGCTGGTTGGTTGCTTGTTGTTTTTTTTTGTTTGTTTTTTGTTACATGTGTTTGTTTTAAAGTATCTAACTAGGGTTTCTGAATATTCATGATATGCAAGGACATTAAAGATTATAGCATGGTGGGATCTTATTTAAGTGATGTACTTGTGGATGTTACTAAAAACATCTAATGAAGAAATGCTTCAAAACCTCACTTTGACATATTTGCAAATATGTGTAGTACCTTCGATAAATACTGAAACCAAATAATTTATTGTTTCCTTCCTTCACTACTTCAAATAAGGTAAACTCCGGCAACCAGACATCTGCTTCATCGAATCCCTCCATAAACGCTAAATTGACACTTTTAAAGTTGGTGGCAGGGTAAACAGTTCAATGATAGAGCATCGCAGGTCATGAGGAGAAGCCACTCAATCAAGTTAATCAAAAATACAGTTTGGCATAATCAGCTGCTCTGTCACTCCTTTTGGGACCACCACCGTGGTTCCATGAGGAACGCTGTTGCAACCGGTTGACTCACCGTGATGACATTTGAGAGCCCTTTCTTCGTGCTGTTCTTGACATGGTGCTTCAGCTGTTGTACAGTCTTGGTCGGTAACATGTGTTCAACCACAAGGTGCTCTGGATCTTCAAAAGACTTAAATTGTTCCAGACCTAGGACCAGTAAACTGTGAAGGGAAAGAAACATGGTTTACTTCATTGAGTTGTAAAAAGATCATACCCTGTCACCTTCAACACCATTCACTCTCTGTCACACCTTTCGATTTATCTGTCTTATTTCCACACACTGCAAATGTGGGCAGCAATGTGAAGGACATGCAAGTACATTAGCAGCGAGCCCACTTCCAAGTGTTTTATTTTGTACACTATGGCAGTATCTCATCATTATTGACAGCACACAATTATCTTCAAAACTGCACAATATTCTCCATCAATTTCAACTTTGATTTCCAGTAATACTGATACTGTTTGTGTTGTTAGTCTCTTTGACCTCTTGACCTCATTAAACTGAAACTTTCAAAGAAACCTTGACTTGTCAAAATAAATACACACATAAGGTGATTAGACATATCTGCACATTCTGACATGCTGGTAATGCTTCAATAAAGTGCTTCACTTTTAAGACCTGAATATGGATCAAAATATCACTCATTTCTACTCATCGGTTACGATTTGCATCGCCAAAAATATGTTCCTTAATCGGTGACAGTTCACGATCAATATGCCAGATTTCTACTTCTAATTAGATGACTCGTAATCAAGCTCAACTGAGCACTCACGTCTAGGGCACACCAGGAACCACTTTGAGTGTAAATGAGGAGGACAGTTTGAGGCAGAAATGCAGACAGCCACAGAAATTGAAGCATGTAAGAAATATTTGATGAAAAGTCAGCATTTCAATTGACATACTTGTACAGGGCTTCAGTCAGTTTTCACAATTTGATATGAATGCCACACCATTATGAAAAATTGCATTGGCAGAGTTTTACATGGTAAATGAACAACATAGATGCTAAACAGTTTCTACTTTTGATTATTACCTCATAGAACATTAATCAAGTTAGAGGGGGACTGGGGGAAAAAAAGAACAACAATCTTCCTGTAAAGTTTTCAATGACAAATGCAAACTTTTGATGACATGATGTATCCTAAATCTGCAAGCACTTTAAAGTCTGGATTACAAGACGAATTGGTCACTTCTGTAATCCTTGTCTGGGGCTCTTCTGGAAAACTTCTGGCAAAACCTGTCATGATGCCATATCTTTCTTTAGATGATTGACGACTTACTTATCCTCTGCCTTGGAGAAGATAACTTTTGTGGATTGTTTGGTAGGGAACCCTGTCCACGGCAGAAGCTCCGGATACGTGAAGACGGTACTTGTGGCCATGATGTCCACACTCCTCGGAGGCAATGGTACCGGAAGCCTATCGGGAAAGCTGCTGTCTTTGGCTGCATAGATGAAAGGAATGGGAGACAGCATTCGAAGGTCAGGATCACGTGAATCTTGTGATGCTAAATGAGCCGTAGTCGTATGTAACATAGAATGAATGTCATAAATGGCAAATACGAGAAAACACTACCATTCTTTTTCAACTTTGCACTGTGTGTAATATGATATGATTCTCTTTTTGGCTGTAACTAAATGAAAGTTATCAAGGAACGGACCGCAACTTATTTATTGTGTCAAACAATCTCCACTTCATCAGGTCTGTGTGCATTTAAGTTTTGGTAAGGATTACTTTAATACTGCACTTCACACACATACACAGCCACATGACTTTGTTTTCCATTCATTCCGAGGACCTCATTGTGCTTTCTTTTGTTTTTTCTACCTCACCCCTAACCTTAACAATAGACTGTCTACAGTTAATCTTGAGAGGACCGGAGAAATCAAGAAAACAGAGGACCTAAAATTTATTGTTTCGTTCCTCGATCCCACCCGAAAACAAGGGCACACACTCTTGCACAAACACACAGGTCCGAATCAATGGTCTAATGCTTCAATTTCACAAAAACTTCAATTTGTTTTGATCAATTAGGATGAGGTGTCCAGAGAAGATTTTTAGCTCTTTCTTGTTAACTCATTCCTTCTTTCAAATTATCATTACCAATCCTTAACCAAGGGATGACACACAGTTGCCATTGCAGTCACACTTGATAGGTTCAAAAACAGTACAACCTTAGCTGCATCTGCTGTTATTAATCTGATTTAATTTTTACATCAAAGATTGTTTTTCCTTCCTTCAAATTTTTTTCATGAATTTCTTGCGATTATCAAACCATCTGCCATGATGTGGTAGAAAAGCTTCTGATAAGGTAAAATGTTTTCAATTAAGCACATCAAGCAGATTCCACCCCATGAAAATACGCCAGCTGCCACACTGAAAAATCCATCTTCAAGATGAAGTAATAAGAAATGCCGACGACCTTCTGCGACTGCCATGACAGAATCATGAATATGCATGAGGCCAATTTGTCTTGGCCCACGGAATACTGGAATTACACTATAAATGTAAATACTACCGGTTAATTGAATGATAGTCGATCTAAAAGGCAATTAAAATTTAATGATAAATGAAGATCATTCCCATAAAACATATTGTACTACATCTGTACATTGGCTGCCTGACTCTTCTTTATAGTCATCCTCTCTTTATAAATCTTGCAAAATGTCACTCCTTAAGACGAATCTCTAAAAATAACATTTCCTTCTCACCATCTGCCACTCGCTCCAAAACAGTTTTTTACCATGCTATGGGTCACCTGTAATTGGCCTCTTGCCTCCCAGGGAATCTCTCCATCAAATTCACTTTTTCACAATAATTGATTTTTCTTTCATTACCCAAGCCGGTGGCATCGGTAATTTGATCACAGATTTTATGAGTTTTTGGGCAACTGATAAAGTAGATAAAAAAAAACAGATTTTTTGTACAAAGATGGGAGGGAAAATGTGATTACGTTTGAGGGGAAATTTTTTTTCCTCTATTTACTCTTTCCTGATATTTTCCTTTCTCTTCTTTCAATTTTCGACATTTTTTTTTGTTCACGATGAAACGTAGGCATGCACCCTAGGTGATTGTAGTTGCTAACTGTTTGAAGCCATTTACAGCAAGCATTCCTCTTATCTTGGTCACCTGAAAGTTATGACTGTCAATTAAGTGGCCCAAGCAGAGGGAGAGACAAAATCACTGAACAGGAGCATTGTTGATATGTTCCTGACAAAAATATGCATACCTATTAAGAGGAGACAATCTGACAATCCTCTCAGAATCAGATTTCAATCACATGACTAGGATTCAAGACCCAAAATTTGAGACCAAGATAATGAGCTTTATTAATGTGACTTCTGCTAGTTTTGTGGTGAAAAAAAATTTCGGTTTAGTCAACAAATACAAGTTTGACAGCTCCATTTAATTTACAGGCACTATCCTGTACCCTTTTAAAATTAAGATTTCAAACAAACTTGAAAATTTGTCACACAAACTGGACATCTACTGTACATTTGTGAAACCTGAAAGGAATCTAGAATTTCAATGACAATGGTTTCATTATCCTAATGATCCAAGACCAACTTCTGTCTTTGTCCTTTTTACTGTTGATCTTTCCTATCACAATAAAGAGTTGCATGGCAGAATGACTCACCAATTACAAAATTATGAAAACCAGGACAATTTAAGTGATTTACGACATGTACCCTGCATCATCATGACAGCATACGAACGACACATATGGAAATGCATCGAACAAATGCACCAACGGCAACTCAATATCGCATGTAGGGTGCCAACTTACATTCACCTTTCGTTTGTTAAATATTTTAAACTTTTATGCCATGCAGTTTCAAATAAGTATTTTCTTTTATGCTACAAAGTACTACTTCATTGCACTTCGCTTAGAAAAAAAAAAACTTATCACCTCCTAGTGTTTGCACGAGGTACCTCGGTACCCAGCAGATGATGTCAGAAACCATTTCTAAAACCACTTCCTAGATGCAGAGTTTCACAAAGAAACATTGTAAGTGTGGCAAAACACAAAACATAAAAAGTTACTTCTTCTTCACAGGTTGCATTGTTCAATGAAAACAAAAAGAAGTTCAATATGCATGCCTACTCTGTTGTCACACCAGTACATAAGATGTATGGTGTTACATCAACCTGGGAGACAAACTGTTGTACTTCACAACAAACGCATGGTCTAACGTAAGTTATTTTTTCAGGTACCCAACCATAGAACGCAGGCACCTGGAAGCGAATTATGGACCTGGTTCAAACACCATCTACCTCCGTTGTGAAATGTTTCCACCTTAAGAATGTGACATGTATTACCTTCATGTTTTAGGTACTATATCTCAAACTACTCTCTCTCTCTCTGTCACCTGCTGTAAAAATTAAATGTAATAGGATTCCACAATATTTTGCCAGTACTTCAAAAACAAGAACTGTGCAAGTCCAACACTTGCAATGAACAACTAGGCACACCAATTGTAATTCTGCACAGAAAGATATCCTGTACGTAGTGGTCTCCCAAAAACAGACGACATTCCACGATAGCCACACCATTCCACCACTGCCACCCCAATACAGAGTCCATTCACAAACTAACAATGAAAAGAAATAGACAGAGTATAAACTACTTTTGATTTGACAGATGAAATTGTTCCAGTGGGGGGTAAAAGTTGTCAAACTGCCAAATAAGTTGGGCCTACAACAAATGCGATGCTGATCCACCGCGTTCACGTTTCAGTGACTGCAGTGGATCTTGATCTACCGCCGTGGATCAAACTCTAATGGGAACACAGATCAAAAACACTCCCTCAAGATCAAGATCCACCAATTTCGATACACCCGTTGGGGTAGATCGGATCAACCGAGCTGGATCAAAGTTTTTAATGTGAACACAATTTGTACCGTAGATCAAGTGACCCCAGATTACTGGTTTAAAAGTATTCCTTCCTGGTGTGCATTTGCTATCTGGTAGCAAACGCAGGTACAAAACAAATTTACTATTATATGGTGCACTAGCTACAGTAGCTGTGCTAACTTTAAAACTGGTTACTGTTTTT